>JACJUY010000413.1:168974-226900 GCA_014220935.1 Platorchestia sp. MABIK | reverse complement strand
TGAATAACCATTAAACAACTAGCCAATATTTTTGAATAGGTAGTTGTACTTATCACTGAATAGCCATTGCATTTTATTGGATTTCATCTTTAGTGGATGCAGTTTCCCGTGAGATGTATAGCATAGTTGGCATAATTGTATTTTTTTGTGCTCTTGATACTCAAAAATTACAGTATTTTATTCACAAGCGTAAGCACAGAAATAAAATTATTCTCAATTAGCTTTTAGAGACTCATACTTCAATTCCAGATAGGTAAGTCCTGAATCAAACTTATTATATTTCGATTCCTCCAAATGAATAATGTCATTCAAAGTCATATATTTGGCTGGTAAAACCTTGATTATCATAAACTTGATGTAACCTTCCAATTCATATTCAAAGACAAATATTCTCACACTCCAAGTTGTTGTGGCAGGATAGAAACATTGCAATGACGTCAAAGGAACTTCTCCGCAGTTCATTTATATCCAAAAAGTGTTTTTTTGGACGTGAGCTTAATTGTGAGCAGTATTATCTTCCTTTGAAAAGACTGGAGTTTATTCTGTCCCCATCGATGTGGAGAAACAACAATTTACTGTAACTATAAATGTTTTTTTCTGAAAAAAAAATTACCTCTTCGTAAAGCTGAAAGTTTTTTCTCTTTCAATGACGTTAATTTATGTCCAAATACAGAAAGAATTATGCTATAAAATTATCTTGTAATACAATGTGTAATCATTTGAACGAGAGTTAAGTTCATTTGAAGTTTTTTTTGGCAGTCATGGCGATTCAGTTTCCTACAGGATGTTGTTACCTCCAGGATGGAGCATGGTGATGCTCCATCTAATCAAAGTTCATTCTTCTAGTATACATAACAAAGTTACATAAATTTTTTGTGATTTGTTCTGTAATATAACATGTTAATAACCTATTTGTTATCATTATTGATCGCAATTAGGGTACCAGTTTAGATTTTGAGGTATGATAGAAATAGTTCACAAACTCATATTTCCGAAGTGCCATAGTGTTTCCATTATGGCAAGTTGTAGGCTTGTATGGAGTGGATGGGAGACTGTTGAATGCGATCATGAGTTTCTACATTGATAGCAGAGCATGAGTGAGAGTAGGGAATTAGGTGAGTGATTGGTTCCCAGTTGACAGGTGTGAGACGAATGTGTGATGTCGCCGTGGTTATTCAATTTGTTTATGGATGGTGTAGTGAGAGAAGTGAATGTCTGAGTGTTGGGAAAAGGTGCGCAGTTGGTGGGACAAAATGGAATGAATTGGGAAGTGTGTCTGCTGTTGTTTGCAGATGATACAGCGTTTGTGGCTGATTTGGAGGAAAACTGCGGAGACTGGTTGCAGAGTTTGGTAGAGTGTGCGAAAGACTTAAGTTGAGAGTAAGCGTAAATAAAAGTAAGGTGATGAGCTGTTCAAGAGGTGGAGTGGTTGGAACATTAGATGTGAGGATGAATAGTGAAGTGTTAGGTAACGTAGAGCATTTTAGGTACTTCAGATCGGACGTGACTGTGAAGGTTAGTATGGAAGTAGAAGTGAGGCATTGAGTGAGTGAAGGCTGCAAGACATTGGGTGCGATGAGGAAAGTTTTTGAGTTCAGGATTTTGAATATGAGTGCTAAGAGGGGACTGTTTGAACGCTCAATCGTGCCAGTTTTTCTGTATGGAGCAGAGTCCTGGGGTTTGAGAGTAGCTGAGAGGAGGAAGATGGATGTGTTTTAGATGAAGTGTTTGAGGAGCATGTATGGAGTAACAAGAAGAGATAGGATCAGGAATGAGTTGGTTAGGGGGCAGATATTGTCAAAAAGATGAGCAGGCGGGTGGATGAAAGAGTGCTTGGATGGTTTGGGCATGTTGAAAGAATGGATGTAGAGCGGCTGGTAAAAAAGATTTATACGTCGAATTTGAGTGGTATTAGAATGTGAGGTAGGCCACGGATGAGTTGGATGGATGGAGTGAAACGTGCTTTGTATGAGAGGGGTCTGACTGTGGACGTGGCGAGAGGGATGACTGCGGACAGAAGTGAGTGGAAGCAGTGCAGAAGGAGATAATTTTATT
Source organism: Platorchestia sp. MABIK (assembly GCA_014220935.1). Taxonomy (NCBI): domain Eukaryota; kingdom Metazoa; phylum Arthropoda; class Malacostraca; order Amphipoda; family Talitridae; genus Platorchestia; species Platorchestia sp. MABIK. The sequence goes on along the minus strand of JACJUY010000413.1, from coordinate 224,845 downwards.
TTTTTGACGCTGTCACTGGGCGCCTGCCCGCGCGTGATGAAGTGACCTGTCTTGTGCGGGGGGGAGGGGCTGCACTCAATGAAGCGGTCGGGGGTAAGCCAGCTATGGCTGTCGGGCCAGACTGGGGAAGATGGTTGTGCTGGGCTGCTACTGATCCAGGCAGTTCTGGTGCAACCAGTGCTATCTCGCCTCCTAGTGACTAAGGGTGATTTGATTGTGGCCTGCTGTCGGCTACCCTCCCGTAGGGAGGAGAAGCCTGGAATACGTATGTATGCCATAGTGTTTGATCATGATCAAATTCCCTGATATTCTACCCTGCTGTAAAGGGATCTGACAATCCCCTGGTGTCTACTAGTTTCCAGTCAGTTTTTTTTTCCAAATGATGAACTGTTGTCCTCATAGTTGAAAGATGTCAATTTGAAAGTGAAATTAGGCGCAAAAATTAAAATGTAGTATAAATCGAAAATATAATTAAAATACACAGTATAAAATAATACGCAGTAATAGTGGGAAACAGAATTAAGACAAGGTCTTTGCCAAACATTCGTTGGAGTCCATTTAGGATGGGGTACCTTTTGAATTTAGGTAACTTTTTTTGCAGTAATGCTTTAGTTGCTCCATTTAGTATTAAGTATTTTAAGAATTAAGAAGCTTGGAGCTTTTTTTGAACCTTTTGTATTGCGTATATAATTGACTCAAAATAGCTCATTATAGGCCGATTACTTACATCTGGACATTTGGACAACATTTATTATGTAAAAAATAGGTAGTAAATTTTTGCTGTTGAAGGTAGTAAAAAGTAGTAAAATTTGGAAATGAAATATCAGTAGACACCCAGTCTAGGGGTGAGTCATTAGAACTGGTATGGTTTGTTCAAGATTGGGAACTTGGTTAGGGCAGATTGGTCGTGAGCATCATGTTTGCCGTGACCTAGTTACTCGCTCGAACCTCAAACGGGGATGAGCCTCTAATTAATGAACCTTCTTTAATTAATTAAGTTTTGACACCTTAACAATTCATTCACATTGGCAATTTTCTATTGATGGCAATTTTTTCTTTGTGTGTGCCATGCTGTGAGAAGGCTAGCTTATCTTGGTTATAACAATCTGATCGAGTGTCTGCCATGCTGTTTTTGCGTTTAAATTGTCAAATCTTGTGGCTTTGATCTGTATAATACAACTACAGGAACACTCGCCTCCAACTTTATGTTTCAAGTCTATTTTTCCCCCTTATTATTTAACTTAATCATAGGTTGTAAATTTTACTGATGTGAACTGTTGTTTCAGTTTCTGAGCGGTCTGACGAGCAGTCGACAAAGCATGCAGCTCATCTGTGGTGAATGCCCTTTCTGCTCCAAGGTGAGTGAGCAGCTCTCCGCAGTTGTAGAGCCCTGCTACTCAGTTATAAGCCTTGACATTTTTTGTGTTTCAGGCTGAAAATCCCGCAATAATCCTGGCTTTTGAATATTCTGAACATTATGTAGTGTTTCTAGTGGTACACATTAGTAAAAGCTTAGCAACTGCTCTTATGCATGTACCTTGTTTGTTTCTTGTACTGCTGGATCGTTTTAAAAAACTGACGTCCCACATGAAATCAATATGTACTGAAGTACCTAACCATTAATGCAATTTTACATTTTTTAGATTTTAGAGAACATTTTCTAAAGAACATAAACCTTACTACATCTTCTGAGCACAGCTTTTCTGATCATATAACGACTCGGCATCCCTAATTATTTCAGTTAGATTTGGGCTTTTTTCATATCACCTGTTAGTCTCACACTGAAGAACCCATCATGGCATTTGTTACATCGACTTGATTATTTCTGTCCATGTTGGCAGCTTTCTTTCATCGTTTTCTTTAGGGCTCATGAAATAATGCTGGGCTTTATTTCCAAGGATTTATTGTCCTCTGAAACTTAAGCGTTATTGTTCCAAGAGTTATGCAAAATGCAGAAATATTGAAACAACGCGGAGCAAAGAATAAACATATTAGAACAGAGACCTTGTCTTGGTGAAGATAATCAATTTAAATGGTAAAAGTAAAGGGAGAGACAAGAGAGACTTTTACCCAAACATGACATACAATACCTCATTGTTTTTTTTTTTTTGTTGTCATTAAACAGACTTTAAATGCTTGTGATTTGGTAAATAAGTCAACATTTGGGTGTAATGTATTAGATTTTGAAATACTACCGAGTTTTTGTGGATGGAAACAAATGCACGAAATTCCCCATCTGGTAACTCCGCCATTCCCCACAGGTTAAGAACCTCTGGTCTAGAGTATATTTGTGGGCATTTTACGAAAGTTAGCAACACAGTTCGGGTAAAATTTTATGAAGTCAAGAAGTAAGAAACAAATTAAAGCCTTAATGGTTGTATTGATTGAGAGACTGAAATGAAGCCCCATGTATATTTTTCCTCACACAGTTCTTTGTTTCACAATTTCAAATTTACCGTTTAATATTTTCAGCCAATCTCATGCAAAGTTCCTGTCTGATGGAGTTCGTCATCAAGTTGCTTCAGCTACTAAAACCAACAGATTCAGGAAATGTGATGTACTCCTGTGATGGGATATCGACCAAACTGATCCAGTTTTGCTCTGATCGTCGCCTTTGTTGGTGAGTTCTGTCCGCTGCTTCGTGGTGATGCTGGGCAGCGTGAGAGGTTCCAGGTAGCACTTTACTAGATTAACATCCCTAAATTCTAGCGCTCTTGGGATGCACGTATGAAGTTGTTTAAAGGGGCTCAAGGATGTGATCATCAGGCCGTATAGTGAGGAATTCAAAAGCTTGATCTGAAATAGCTCAAGTTAGTCAATATTTAATTAGTTGTAGATCAGGGCTAGTGAAGTTGTTTCGTTTTACAAGATACGCCTGTCCGGTCTAAATTTATGTGACAGCATTAAGGTGTAACATTCAAATTGCAATTTAAATTCGTACCGTAATTTTCTATTGAATTATCGAGGTATTAAATTTATGAACCAACATGCAGAATTGTGTAGATGTGTAGTAAAAACCACTAGAAATACGTTTGGATATTACGATATGCTTTCGCATATCCAAACGCATTTGTGGTGGTTTTTACTACACATCAACACAATTCCGCATGTTGATTCATAATTTTAATACCTCGATAATTCAATGGAAAATTACAGTGCAAATCTAAATTGCGATTTGAATGTTACACGTTAATGCTACGACATGAATTCTACTTCTAAGCAGAAATGTTTGAAATCTGCAGCATTTTTACTGGTAATGAATATACTCGTATTTGAATGTTCTAACTTGGAGAATAAAAGCGTACAATGCGATCACATCTTTAATTAAACTTATGCACACAACACTTTTAAATCACTTGGTCAGCTTGAGTTGTGGAGAGTCACTGCTCCTCGAGCCGCCATACGTCAGCTGCACGGGGAGATAAGGACGCCTGCAGGGATACAAGAGCACACAGTGAACTTCTGAACACAATACTGACCGCACTTATTGAGCAGCGGCTCTGAAATTACTGCACTAATTCACTCTTGAGATACTTTTACCTTGAGCTCGTCCGGCTGCACTACCTGTACGTTATGCTGCTTAATTCTCAATTTTAGCAACAGCAAGAAAATAAATATCTAGGCCTTCAGAAATGAGCTCTCTCTCTGTCTCTCTCTCTCTCATATCCAACATCTACTAGACATCCTCTTCCTTACTAACTTGCTGTTCCGTTGCGCAGAGTGACCTTTGGGAGGGAACAATTTGTCCATTATCAAAGTTCCCTTCTCTTTGCCCTCGTGAAATTGCCTTTGTTGTGGCTAGGCAGAGCTAAACAAACTAAAATAATAAGGGTAATGTAATCAATGAGCGTGGGCTCGTCACTCTAAGCGTACCCTAAATCAAATAGAGTCTTGAGAATTAATATGTGTAATTCAATGGAGCAAGGGACTAATGATTTTTTCTATGTCGTATCTGCTAGGAGCGGCCTAGTCATTAGCTCGTGGTGCGCTAATCATAAAACAGTTTTAGAGTGCTAGGCAAATGTCATATTCCAAGTGCATGACATTCTTTGAAGTTAGCGAAAAAAGGACTTTCTCCAGTAGCGTAGTAGCATATGATATTAAATTCTGGATAATTTAATCTATTTTATCGCTCATTTGGAAGAACCGCGTCATGACTCAAAATTTTGTAAAATTGACTAATGTATCCATGCTGTTAAATTCACCATTTCGTTCTTTGTGCTTTGGTAAAACCGTCATAACTGTACCTTCAAAATTGACCGAGAGGAAGGATTCCTTTTTTCGATCAAAACTAATTCCGTAAAGCAGTTTGCAAAGTCAAAATCACTTCTGAAAAATCAAGAGTTTTTGACTATTCACGTTGTTCTTCCCAATGAGCGTTATTTTAAATTGATCGTTTATGCAGATTTGATACTAAATTGACGCGCAAATGCATGAAATCTCGTTCTACCAATAGTAATCGTGAATTTGGCATCACTTATAGTGTGTTTAGAAGCAAATAGTCGTGATGAAAAAGGATTCGTTTGTGGTAAGCTGAAGCTGATCATTATTACTACAGCCTTGTGAACCCTTTGCAGTTGCTGACCGCTATTTGCTGCGAGTCTCGTTCTGGTAAAAATCGTAATGAATCCAATTAAATGTATTCGAACATTAGTACCAGCAATGCTCACGACATAACATGATACTTCAATGAGTTAAGTTGGTCAGCATGATAATATTAGCCCGAACAATCCCCTTCACGAGTACAGACAACTAACCTGTTCACCCTGTAGAGGCGACAAGTTCCAGTAAAGGCTCAAAGTTTTTCGTCATCCAGGCGACGTTGGTTGTGACGCGCTCGACGGCCTGGTCCGTAGCCCGGGCAGCGGACCCCAGGATCGCGGAGTGGGTCTCTCTGAAAGCCAGCAGCTGCACACGCATTCAATGTTAGTCATGTTGCTCAGTAGGATTTAATGTTATTCATGCTGCTCAGCAAAATACAATGTTATTCATGTTGCTCAGCAGAATACAATTTTATTCATGCTGCTCAGCAGAATACAATGTTATTCATGCTGCTCAGCAGAATACAATGTTATTCATGCTGCTCAGCAGGATACATTATGTACGTTTTTCAATAGATAAGAAAATGGAGCTTGCGTTATGAAAACCGTCGCCTAATCAGAGCAAGTTGATTGACGATACGTGCTTCGAGAACCGTCCTCTAAGTCCTATTTTTCTCTTTACACTTTAACATGAGCTGATAGCAGGATGCCTTAAGTGTCGTTTACAGAATCCTGATGAGATAAACAGTTTCTAATCACACCATACTTTGTACGTTCGTGAACTGTAGCTAGAGTGGTAGAAATTGGGAATTTTGTCATACAACACGTTCGTACTGTTAAACTTTCGCATCAAAGTTAAGGGAAATGATGGTGTACGTAGTAAATGTTTTACAAAATTAATTTGCGACGATTTTTTTCATTTGAAGACATAATGTCGTTTAAACAACGCATTATTTTAAATTGATAAAACTGAAATAGTTCATATTTTTCGTTTTTGAGGAGCGTTTTCCATCAATTGTTGTGCCAATGTATTTTCATTAAAATTCCACGCATGTGGTATTAGGGTTAGATAATTCCATGTATCTGGTATCAAGATCAGATGTTCAACGCGCTGCACTACACGCATTTTCAGCAGTTTGCTATCACGGAAAAATTTTCAAACGTAATTTCTCATGGTTGAAATATTTTTCTATCTCACCTCTTCGAGTTCAGTCTCAGTGTTCAACTCCTGTGTGGCCGCCTCGACGTAGCCTCCAGCATACAGGAGCGAGCTGGAGCTGCGAAAATGTTTTGGGTGACATTAGGTTAAGTTAACTCGCGTGTTAATTCAAATTTAACATCTATGTGTGAGCACAGCTACGAGGTGAAACCTTAATTTTTGGTGCATGAAGGAACTTACGATGAGTGATCTAAACCTACTAGGCAATGATGGTCACGAAGTTTTCTTGGAGGTAGTTCCACGCCAACGTGCGGCCCAAGTCGTTGGAAGCTACAGCCTCAAACACACGACTCGAGTCTTGCTTTCTGACGCCGCTGCCCTCAGTGAACGCCATGTCCAGGTAGCTGCGCAGTGAACAGTCATATTGAAGAAGGTGACCCTGTATGTGCTCGTTACTGTTGTCTTCTGCTGACCTAACGATGATCATAAGATTTCCAAAAGCGCTTTTGGAAGTCAGTTTGACTCCCGTTTTTCCATTCTCTGATTAGAAGTATTGATTTGTGTGTTTTTTGAAGTTAAGAGACTTGTGGCTTATGATGTCTAGAGCCATCATTTTTTTCATAGTGCTGAGTATAATCACAAATTTTCCCTCTACTGAAGCCTACGCATTGTGCAATTGAAGAAAACTCATACGCATCATGCAGAGCCCTTAAAAGTTTGTTTACCAACGTCTAATTTACACATTTCATTGCGAAGTTCTCGAATTTGTATTATGAAAGATTTTCCTCGAAAGCCCTGGATTAGATAAGTAGGTTTAAGCCTCCCAAACCACAACTAAAATATTCTATTGAGAAGGAGGAAGGCACTTTTTAGTAAGGAGCTAAGAAAACGGGGAATCTATAAGCAGAGAATGCTCCCACACGAGATCCCTGAACGTATAAACAGAAAGTTAGAAAATTAGTTTTTGAAACATGGTAAAAGTTAAAGTATTATGGGCTGAAAAATAGGACAGCCGTGGATCATAAAAGATGGTCCTAAACAGAGCAAACTAGTTTTTCTATTTCATCAGACGTGAGACCTACATAACCTTCAGCGCGGGACTTCACATTTCCTACTGGGAGCGCTTATCGTTACAGGTACCGTAGTTTTATGCTCTTGAGGGATTAAAACCTAAGGGCTTTAAAGAGTTTAAACCCAAAATTTTGAGTTAGTTGAGGCCTCCTCAACCCCAACGAAATCGTTCCAAAAAAAAAAAAGAAGATTAAGGCATCGTAAAGTGGGCAGTTAAAGGGAATGCGGAATCTATACACAAAGTGTGTTCCCACTCAAGATCCTCGGCGCATAGAAGAAAGCCGAGAATGAAGTTTGTGATACAATATAAAAGTTGGAGAAGAAAGAAATAGGCGAAAAAATAGGACAACAGTGAAGCAAAAAATTTGGTCCTTATAAAACAAAAAAACCAATTCTATTTCAACGAAAAGAAGACCCTTCACCTCAAAATGAAGCCCAATAATTTAAGGACACCTTTGAAAAACATTTCCTTACGTCTTGTACAATATGTCAAATGACCCTGATAATCTACAGAAAATGACAATAAAACTGTGGCCCACATAGTAAGCAACTAATTGGAGACTGTTACTTATTCGTGAAAATTTGAACTGGGTATAAAGTTACCGTTGGGAATTAATTAGTTTAGAACTAAAATGCGCAGGTCAAAGTCCAGGACCTCGGGTCACGCTTACTGTAATCTAGGGCACGACAGCGGTAGATTAGCATGATGCAGTTCATTGTTGTTGAGTGATGGGATGTGCTTTTAACACATATATTCAAGATTATATTAGAAGTTAGTTTGAGCCTCTTTAACCACGACAAAGACGTTCCAAAGAGATGAAGGAGGAAGGTCCCATTTAGTATGGACTTCAGAAAACGAGGAATCTATGCACAATGTGCATAGAAACAATAAGTTGAGAAAGAATTTTATGAAGTAAGATTAAAGTTGAAGAAGAAAAACTAGGTACTGAAAAACAGGAAAGCAGTGAACCGAAAAAAATGTTTATACATGATTTTTCACAAAGCATGTTTTTAGTGAAATAAAGCTTTTATAAAGTACAAAGTGAGGTCTGGTACACTAGATACAATGCAAAGCATCAACAAAGCAACAATTAACTTTAATTTTGAATTACTTGAGAAAAGAAAAAAGAATGGAAAATCAGGTAATTTCCAATCAAGCAGATACATGAACTGTATACCATTGATTTTTGGAATGTCTCAATTTTGAGATCCTTAAGTGATAAACATACATCCGTATTATAATTGCCATATCAATTGTTGAACAAACGTTTGAGAGAAAAATCGCTTGTGTTAGTGCCCACTTACATTAATAAGTGGAAATAATAAGCTTAGTCTTTTGCAAGATTAGGGAATAATTTTGAAAGTAAAAATCGGTAGATGGAATTGATTATCGGCTGGAAAAAGTCGACGTTTAAAATTTGATACCATCTTTACTTGCTCACGTATCAACCAGTATCCCATGTAACTAGCTCGGAGAAAATGCTTTATGACACAACGCATTCACGATATTTCCTTTATAAATGATACTGGCAGAGTCAGAAGCAAAAAAAAGCATTGTTGCATATTGCTAACCATGCATGGATCAATTAGAGAAATTAAATATCTAAATAATGCTGTCACAATGTACTTCCGAGCGTCAGAAACGAGACCTAGTCACTCCAGACTAACAAAACATTATACGACACGAATAAAAGCATTCAACCAAACTTTCGCACCGTTGAACCTTGAAAATAGTTTGTTAACTGAAAAACTGTCACGTGAAAATTTCTCATCACAGGATAGCGAGGAGGTTTTGTTTACGATGTTTTGCGGTCCCGAACAGAATACTGAAAGTGTCTTTTTATTAAGAAGTTATACGTACTCATGATAGACCGTGTTTTCTGTTAAGTGAGTCGTGTAAAAGTTACCTTTTTCACTGTTTGTGACAAGGCATGGACATAATATATTTTATTTACATGTATTTTCATTTCTTCATTGAATGCTCAGCTGGCAGGTAGAGGGTAAAGACAGATTTGATTAGATTATAAGTTAGTTTAAGTCTCCCTAACCACTACAAAAAAAAGCATATCGAAGAGAGGAAGGAGGAAGGCACCATTTAGTATGGAGATAAGGGAATGCGGAATCTATGCAGAAGGGACACAGAAACAGTAAATTGAGAAAGAAGTTCATGAAACAAGATAAAAGTTGAAGAAGAAAGTAGTAGGTGTTGGAAAAACAGGACAGCAGTGAACCGAAAAAAGGTGGTCCTAAACATAACAAAAAACATTTTATTTCAACAAAAAGAAGGCCTACCGAACTCTCAGCTCGGGCCCTCAAGCATTTTTCCCGAGAGCGCTAATTCCCATAGATACAATAGTTGTATCCCCCTGAGGAGAGAGGGTAAAGACATCACACGTATGAAGGTCATGCCTTGGTTGGCGGGTGGCTTACTTGGCGAGAATAGTCTCATTCTTCGAACATCCCAACGCGGACAGCAAGAGCTCTCGTTCTGAGGCTAAGTTCGTCCGCAGTGCGACTTCATAGGCGAAATCCCAGACAGCATCATCCCCTTGGGCGATACCCACGCAGTACACGGTCGACTTCAGATTTGGTTCTACAGTCCTGAAACAAAATCTCTTTTTTACCGTCACACGATCAACATTTCGACGTTCAAAACGGGGCAAGACAGTAACAAAGTAAATTGTACAAAATATTAGCCCGAAGAGAAAGCATTAAACTGTCTTCTCATGTTATTTTCATTGGATTCTTTGCATATTAAATGGTGCGATAACGTGACCAGTTCCTATTTATTTCACCTTCTTGTAATCTGGTTTGAGTACAATTGAAAATTTCTAGTGTTGAATTATTTTAAAAAATCCATGAGAAATTTCCGCAAGATCAATTTCACAAAAAGAAAACAAACACCGAGGCACCTGAACAATTTTTTAATTTTTCACAAGAACGATTTTACATAGTAAAATTTTTTATTAGTATCACAGCCTTTGATTTTACGTAGGAACCCTATAAAAGGTATTCCACTATTCTAGATATTTTAGGACAACATTATTTTGTATCATAACTCTTGGAAATATCAACTCGTTATAGTGAGGAAAATTTCAAGTGATGCCAGAATATTTTACTCTCCACAATGAGAAGAAATTCTGACGCAATGTGGTTACAGAGTTTTATTTAATTCTAATGGCTATGCTAAAATGCTAGCTTGATTCAGGAGCATACTGCAGGTGGCCCTCCTAGTGAGGGAATACGTTCAACACTTAACGAATTTCACACGTTGCAATTATTCTATTTTATATTATCAGCGGACAGAAAAAAGAATAAGTAACCACGTGAACTTTATATGTTATGGAAACTAACAAGGTTATTTGTTCCCAAATTTTCCAAATTAAACCCTTTCTCACATAAATTAAATTATAAAATATTCACTTTGTACAACTGCGGAGAATATGCCCTCAATGAAGCACTTAAATAGTTTATTAAATGTTTCACAAATTGATTGAAATTCCCTTAGTCCAGCAAACTGCTGTGATATGCCTACTAAAACAAACATTGGCATCTTAGGATGCTTTATTTCCAATCAAGCCTGATACAAATGATCTTGAGCATTGGTTTTTCAAATGTCTTATAACTAACACTATATATAGGACACCATGACGGTTCCCCCGTGAAGCCGGTACCCATTTCCGACACCTGGGTTGAGTGGGGTATTGTGCTTGAGCTTTCCCTTATACCCAACGGGGAAAATCGCCGTGCCAGCGCCGGGATACGAACTCTTGTATCCAACATGCAAGGCCGATCCCTTAACCACTGTGCCACTGCGAGCACACTAAGTATTGCATACTAGAATTTGTGCCCTAATTCTTTGACGATCGTAAATATTATCAATCATTCTGAAAACATTTCTCGATAATTATCAGGACGTACTTGTAACATATCAGATCTAAATTAATTCCTGTGTTAAATTCATAGTACAACTCTAAATGTTTCGAGAGACCTGCTAGTGTAACATGTGTACAAAATAACACCTACGATTGAAAGTTTGTTATTACTACAAAACAAATCTAATTTATTTAAATTTTAAATTTGAACGTACTTATTTGCCGTAAGAGGTGAATGTAGGTGACCATACAATTTAAAGCAGCAAATTGATGTCAGTCGTATTATTTATACTAATAATGAATAGGAATCCTTGAAAAAAAGGTTACGCCGTCGTACAAATTTACATGTTATAAGACATAAAGCACCTGAGGAAACCTGTGAATGGTGCGGGTCCACTCATTAAGGTATGTACCGCTCGTTTTGAGGCTAACTATTTTGCATATTAAAAAACGGGAAAAATGCTTTAAAATATTAATTTACGAATTGTAAAAACAAGACCAATGGATGGTCAAAAATTCACGTTTCTCACGATGCAAAACACAAAAGCTATTGCAGATACTAACGTTTCCGAACCGTTGCTGGTCAACCAGCTTTCGAAGGATGCAGTTGCATTGCTCAAACAATCGGGATGCTCGAGCTGGCACGCCCAGGAGACAATCAGCGTCCTCTGGAGCAGCGTCAAATGGCTGTCCACAGCTGCCTCCGTAAATCCGAGCTCTTCGTATCTCGTCTGGATCAATCCTAGCAACGCCACCTGCCAAGAAACTCAAAAAGCTAGAGTGAATGACATATATTAATGAATTAAGCACTGCCATATTATTTTAAGTCCATGTTATCTTTCTAAATTCTTGTGCAATTTAAATTGAAACCAGTCCAAATGCTCGGTTTACGTCGTTTAACAGGTGTTTGAAATTATTCTGGTCTTCTTGTATGTGAAGAAGAAGCTATTTGAAAAATATCCAAAATGGTAAATTGAAAATGCAATAAAAGTGAAACACCAAATATTTCCGATGCGATTAAAGCTCACTGCTGTGAATGTTTCAAAATGCATTTTGATTATGAACATAAGTGACAGATACCGTAGAAGTAATAGCACAGCAGTGCCGGTGCCTGTACTACTGATCGTAAAATAATAGCTGAAAACCCATAAAATTAAAAGCAATAATTGATGTAAACTTTTTGATGAGATAAGCCTCAATAAACTCTGAGTCCCAGAACAATGCAACAACCTTCCAAAATGTTCAGTGTGAATCACATCTGAGTTAGTTGAACTACCTTCGAGTTAGCTATTGGCACATGCCGAGTATTTAAAAAAAATGTTTAATAGTGAAACTTTGGACCTGAAGCACTTCTCCCTTTTACTACTGTTAGGAAGATAAATCCTAACGAAATCATTCAACAGCATTGGATTAATTTATTTTGCCATGATCAAATACTAATGGGATAATTCATACTTAATTCTATCTAGAACTGGCCTTTTCCTTAATTGTTTGAGATTTTTTGTACATTTTTTTGAAGACGCATGTAACATTATGCGCCGCGGCAACAAACTAAGGTGTAAATTGGTTAAGCCATCCTAACTACAACAAAGGGATTCCCAAAAAATTAGGATAAAAACATCATTCAGTATAGAATCAAGGTAACGAGAAATCTATACACAATGCTTGTCCCCACACCTTACGCACCTTAATAGAAAAATTGAGATAAGGCTGTTAAACATGATTAAAGTTGAACACTTTGACTGCGGCAGGTAAAACTGAAGTTTAATATTCAACTCAAATTTAAAGACAATTGTTTTAAAAACAAACATCGGCATCTAAGGATGCTTTATTTCCAATCAAGCCTGATACATATGATCTTGAGCATTGGTTTTCAAATGCCTTATAACTAACACTATATATAGGACACCATGACGGTTCCCCCGTAAAGCCGGTACCCATTTCCGACACCTGGGTTGAGTGAGGTATTGTGCTTGAGCTTTCTCTTATACCCAACGGGGAAAATCGCCGCGCCAGCGCCGGGGTACGAACCCTCGACTCCAACATCCAAGGGCGATGCCCTTAACCACTGTGCCACAGCGAAGTAACGTTAAAAATAGCAAACATAAACTGGATCGTGCCTTCATTTAGCTTTGATAAAGTATTTATGGAAATTGAGTTTGTGAGCACTGGTCGGTAAGCAGCATTATGAAAATCCCCTCCGTGTACCACCGGTGGCTCACGTCGCAGTCAAAGTGTTCAGAAGAAAGTATTCGTTTTTGAAAAAGAAGAGTAGTGAGCAGAAAATATGATCCGTTATAAAACAAAAAATTCATTTCAATGTAACGAAAACAAGGCCTACCTAACCTTCAGCTTTGGGCTTCAATTCTCTTTGAAAGAGATCATTTCCGTAGATCTAATAGTTCTATTCCCTAAGGAGGTCACAGTACTAAAAACTTAGCGTTAAGATGTTAGGCAGCAAGAGAGATGTGCTCGTCTATAGCGCGAGCGCGAACAAATAACCAATTTCATTCTAATTTTATACGAATAGCGCGGTGCTAAATATACCTTGTGCTTGATAATACGCGATGTAAATTATTTTATACGAATATATACGGTGCTAAATATTCCTTGTGCTTGCTAATACGCGATGTAAATTTGCAGCTTCAAATTTCGTGCCTTACCTGCATGTCGCTGTGATTTGTTGTAGAAGAAAACATGGATTCGATGTACATCAAATTTCTGATCGCCGAGTACCAAGGCACATATTCCGTTTCGTTGACGAGGTAAGAATGCGCATCGTATGCCGTTTTATAGGAAAGCAAACCTGAGAAATGGGCCAGTAGATCAAATTAGCTATTGAAATTACAAAAAGAGAAACTATAGATGCAGTAATTTTGCTGAACAGGAACTGAATCATTCATTCAATATTTCACATTGATGTTAAATAAGATAAATTACTCATTAATTCTAGACCCCACATTAATTTTCAATGTCTGTTGTTGGACGAGTACAACTCGTACCTGCTCGGGCCAGGTTGGCAGTGTCATCTAAAATTTGAGCCCTGTTGATGGCGCCGATGACAGTGTGATCACTCTTGAGCTGGCTGATGATGGAGTTCCAGTTGTCCGCGTCGTAATTCACGCGATAGTATCCAGTTTGTTCGAAGTTGAAAATCACCCAGTAATTTTCTGACGGCAAGTCAGTAATTTCCATTTCTTTGCCTTCGAGCCATTTCGTTCCATTGAACATGTCAGTACCGCTGCCCGGATCCACGAAGTATGTGAGGGGAACCCACCAAGTGTTGTTGCTAGAAGTTTCCCCAGAGAGCAGGAAGTGTGCCTGGCAAACAGAGTTTGAGTAAGATTGTATTATACTAAGCAAATTAAAAAATGTTTAGCAAAAATTTGGTATACAAATTTTTCAAGTTTTAAAAATTCTTTCAAATTAGGCCATGACGAGCAGAACTACGTTCCCTAATCGCTCCACTATGCTATGTAATGCCAGGACTGTGCACCTTTACCTCCGAGTCAAGTGTCTCCATACATCCTGAACATTGTCGACTGGTTAATTCAGCAAGGGCACTTTGTGATCTTCACGCTTCTACTGACATTTACGTAATATGTAATCATCCGACTTACTCTTTTCTGACCGAGCCTAATCCTGCTTAAAAATCCTTCTTCCGTTGAATAACATTGGCCATCAAGTTGGGAGACCAATAATATTATTAGTGCATAACATTTAACACGTTAAATGAAGCGGGTTAAACTGAAGTTCAATATTCAATTCCAATTAGAGTTAATTTTAGAGAAATTTTTTGAAAATAACGAACATCAAATAGATCGCGCCTCCATTTAATTTTCATTAAGTATTTATCGAAATTAAGCTAGTGGCTGCTGGTCGGTCAGTAGCGTTATCAAAGTCCCCTCAGTGGCCACCGGTGGGTCACGTTGCACTTGAAGTGGTAATGGAGTACACAGGGCCGAGAGCAAGGGCAAAACATTCAACGACAATACAATCTTTTCCCATGCGTCAGTTTCAAAAGAAGTTAATTCAACCGCAACAGGTGTAAATGAAATTATTTCAACATTTTGTAACACACTGAGTGTCCACAAAAAGGTCGTGTCTTATTTATTAGAAATTCATTAGTAAGCGCGTGGACCGTCTTAAGCTCGAATTCTACCTAGCATTTGTTCAATAAGATTATGGATCCTGTGTTGCTCTATTTTTGACAAGAATTGAAGTAACTCATCCTTTAAAGTATACAATGTTGAAAAAAGTGTCACTAAGTCATGCGGGTTCCTCAAAAGATAAATCAAATAATTTTCGACAAGGTTCAAAGCAGATTATGGTAACCAGTCCATATGCTCGAGTGTTCATTCATTTGCAATAAAGCAATCTTGAACATTTTTAACCCTGTCGATGCGAGTATTATCGCCCTGAGAGATCCCGTTGCCATCAGACCAATAAAACTCCAGGGAAGGGTGAACGTAGCTCGAAAGATAAGCAAATAGTTCTCTAAGTTCAATCTCTTGTTGGAAAGAGTGACAGAGTCATGTCCATCCAGCAAAAACAGCTCTAAAGCATTACGCTGGCTCGAGATGCGTGAACAATTTTAATAATGCAAAATGAATTCATAGCTTCATGGAGCTGTCGCCATAGCACATCCATCCTTCTAAAAGGGGGTGAATCTGGACTCATCAGACCACACAACATGCGTTCAATCCTCAACAGTCCAATTTCAATGTTCACGAGCAAATGACAAACGTTTTTCCGATTTAATGCTGATACTAATGGCTCCCTTTTGGAATTGCATTTACCTAAATTTATTTTTTTAACTCTATACACACAGTCCTTTAAAAATTTGTGTTTGAATCTTCGCAAAACTCGCTAGTTTTCAGATGTGTTGATGGAGGCCGATTTTCTTCACCAATCGCTTCATAGAGCGTCACTGTAATGTAGAATGTTAGGCTTCCGCATTTTCTAGGTCATGAACCGGGATACCATTTAGTTTCCAGCTCGCTATTGCTTTCGGTATCGTTCTGATATTTAAACTGGCTACTCTAAAAATGTCCCGAGCTGTTTTTCCTCAATGATGAAATCCATTGATAAAGCCTTTATCAAATGGCGATAGATTTTTTCCACGAGTCTTAATTTCTCCAATGTTGACGAAAATTCATAATTCTAAATCCCTCTTAAAATAGGTTTTTACCATTCGATAAAGATTTCTAGGATATTGCCAAATACAGGTTTACTGAAGCATATGAACTCTAAAATAAAATGAAGCAGTATGCATGTATAGAGTAGGGTAAAATACCTTGCATGACTATTTTTTACCACTTAGAGTAAAACCATTTCACCCTGAGATAGCTTAATTAAGCAAAGTTTTAAAAGCCAAGTTCGAGGTAAATTATGCATACCAAAACTGGAAAAATTACCCCAGCAAATTACTTCCATTCACAAAAAATATTGTAACATGCCAGTTCTACGTCGATTCCTACACACAAGTAACGTAATGAAAAGTAGATAACCAAGCACCTGTGTTACGGTGGCGTTAGTGCCGGTGTCACTTCGATTCACAGTGACTACAGGGAACCCCATCTGTAGAGTCCACGTATCCATGATCGCTTGGACGGTCGTATCATTAGGCAGTGTCCCAGATGTGTGAGCCTCGGCCGTCAGATATTCCCAAAGCTGGTTCTGTTCGGCAGCTTCATAAGCACTTGAAAAATAGAAAAAATGTTCATTTCCAATAAAGATGATACAAAAACACATCTTTAGCTTTTGAAATATCTTTAAGTATGGATCCTTAGTTGATACATACGCACATGGGTATCAGAAGGGTGATAAGACGAGAGAATTTGACAAACATGTAGGAAAAGAGGATTCCAGCAACCAAGCACAAGTTGTATCTACAATGTTATTCAATATCAAATTATCGCTTCGGAGAAATATCTAATAATTAAGCTCACTTAGTTTCTGCGAGGATAGAAAATTTTCCGTGGTGGCTTAATGGCTTTAGAAATCGATATTCCGCGATAGCTCCCTCAGCAAAATATTTTTAACGTTTCTGAATAAAACAGATGTTGATTGCATGTGCTCGTAATGCATACGAAAGCAACGTCTAGTGTTCAAATTTCACGTTTAAATT
Organism: Platorchestia sp. MABIK; assembly: GCA_014220935.1. Taxonomy (NCBI): domain Eukaryota; kingdom Metazoa; phylum Arthropoda; class Malacostraca; order Amphipoda; family Talitridae; genus Platorchestia; species Platorchestia sp. MABIK. The sequence continues at coordinate 208,069 of JACJUY010000413.1, read as the reverse complement.
TTTAAAACGTCGAGCAATAAATATGAACATAGGCCATAGCTTAATATTTAAAAAAAATTATACAAATGAGGACTGCCATTATTTGGTAAAGCGATGGAAGACTTTTCATTGATTTTTCGTAGCCAGGACTTCTAGCTGCAGCATATATCCCTCGTCCGATTATTTCCAAGTACAGCACGAATCTTTTTCGGCGATTATACGTAACTTGAGAGGATATACACGTATAAGGTCACTCTCTTCTGACCAACAGAAATAAATGCCACAGTCATACTGACTAATAATGAGAAACTTTTTATTATAAGGAAAGGAAATTATCCGAGGCTTCCCTAGTATATTATAAGAATAGAAACCCCATCCGGAGAAGAGCCAATACGCTCATTTACGAACATAGTTATTAGGTAGACAAAGTTGCGATTACCTGCCGTTGAGGTAGTTTGTTATGCCAGCGGTAAAAGTTTCTTCTGTCAAGAAGCTGTTCATCATGCGGATGATCGATGCACCTATCAAAAAAATGCACCCATCAGACAAATTGTAGCATATATAAGTAAACAATTAATATTTTCTCATTTTTAGGTTTCAATTACTTTTAGTATAAGATTCACATCGAGTTTAGTAAAATCACTTTTCACTATTTTATTTTTCATTTACTAATCTGTTAACATAAATCTTACCCTTGCTGTAAGAAATCGCATCGAAGATTTCATTGATTTCGGAAGGATTTTCAACAGAGATGCTGATAGGGTGCGAAGAACTGAGGGCATCTATGCCCATGACGTAATGGAGGTCGATGGACACGAACTGGTCCATCATGTTCCAAGTTGGTTGTGCCTGCAATCGTTTCAATCAGGTTAACTCATGCATTTGAAATTGAAAAGTCGTAGGTAAGAGTATGGTATTCAGAGTATAATATATATAATTAAATTAGTAAGCTTACGATTACTCAGCCATAACAAATAATATCTAAAAAGAGCGAAGAGAAAAGACCATTTAGTTTGGACTGTGAACTGTAAATCTACGTAACAAAGTATATCCCCACACGATACCATACGCAATTAAACAGCATGTTAGGAACAAAGAGAATGAATGAAAAAGCAAAAAAGAGACAGCAGAGAAGGCATGAAAACTGAAGAAGCAAAGCGTTCATGAAAGATAGAACTTCGGAAGGCGTCCCTATAGGTGAGGTAACCTAACAGTAGCAGGGCGCCAATACTATATATATAGCGTAGGATAGACAAACCAAGCTAACCTACATCTATTGCCTATCCTATGACCCCTGAGGAACTTACAGTATAATAACTTCGTTGCAAACACGATATATGTTATTTGTAGTTATGATTGTTTACTTTTAAGTTAGGAGATTGTTGCGCAGAGTAAGTTACGAGTATATTCCATGTTAAATTAGATCGCAAAGATCCGAAATAGTGATTGTAATCGTAAAGAGTGATCCATATCCAAAAGATGAAGCTTTCTGTGACTGCAAAAGTTCAATTCCGAATGAATCAGACGCCATCTCTCAGAGAAAGAATGAATAGGGGAAAATATAACAAACTAAATAGAGGATACCGGTGTATTTTCCCTTAATGTTTGAAATTTATGACTGATACATCATTTTAGACATCAGGTGGTGAAACTTTGCGCTCCAGAATTTGGCTTTCACTTGAGGTAGGGGGTGAAGAGAAGCGTTCTAATTTTCTCGTACGCCAGAAGATTTATAAATTCAAATCACGTGGTCACAAAAGTAAGAAGGCATTGCATATTTACTTGAGGTACTGTCAACAGAAATTTCTGAATGAGAATAGTGAGAAACCTATTGCGTAGAACATATGCTCTCCTATTTGATTACAGCTACCCTCTCTTATCAACTGCAGCAAAATATCACTTCGTACAACTTTTTTTAAAGATTCTTTCCCCTCAGGAGGATGCAACTATTGTATCTAACGAAATCAGCACTCCCAGGAGGAAAATGTGGGGTTCCGAGCTGAGAGTTAGGTAGGCCTTATTTTTGTTGAAATAAATATGTCTTTTGTTTTGTTAATGACCATCTTTTTTCAGTTCACTGTTGTCCTGTTTTTCAATGCCTCTGACTTTCTCCAACTTTCATTTTGTTTCATAACCTTCTTTCTCAACTTCTGTTTCTATGCGCAGCGGATCTTGAGTGGGAACGCACATTGCGCATATATTCCGCGTTCTCTTAGCTCCACACCAAATAGCGCCTTCATATTTTTTTTTTGAACATCTCTATTGGGGTAATGAAGGCTGAAACCAACTGCCAATCTAATTTAATCCAATCGAGTTTCTTCTAAAATTTAAAATTTTGAACCTTTCTCTCTCTATAAATTGTATGTGAATCAGCCAACAGTCGAGGAACTTGTCAACATAACTAGGTTAAATGAGCTGGATACATCCTCAACGATTCACTTTTCTTGACCTGCTCACAATGAAAAATGCTCACATGGTTAAGGCCGATGTACTCCATGTAGGAAGCAAAGCCCTCGTTCAGCCACAGGTCCGTCCACCAAGAGGGCGTTACAAGGTTGCCAAACCACTGATGGGCGAGCTCGTGAGAAACGATGATACCTACTCGCTGCAGATTGGAAGTTGTCGATATTGTCTCATTGTACAAGAAGGCAGACTCTCTGAAATTTTTTGGATAAAATTACTTTTACAAGATCATTCGAGGTTACTTTTCAAATGTTGCTTCAAAGAAATTTCTTTTTTTACACCAGTTTCAGTGACTGCAAAACTCTAATTTTCTCGAAGCAATACACTCTGTTGAAGAATATAATACATAACCTTTTCATGTTTCCCTTTATTAGGTGAATAGAACATGGAGAGCCAAATAAAAATCGAAAGCGTCGAACTTTACAGAAGAAAAAAATAAGAGCACCAGGATGTTTGACGGGGGAGTAAAAGGAACAGACTATGAATTAAGGTGATTATTAATTAAGGTACAGATTATGAATTAAGGTACAGACTATGAATTAAGGTACAGACTATGAATTAAGTCACAAAAAATAACGTAGGAAAACTACTTAGTTGCTACCTGTACGTTATAAGGCCCCAGTTCTCCATGGCGCCAGCAGCGAAGTCAGGGATGGCGAACATGTCCTGTTTAGGCAGAGGGTACTGGATGTCAAAGTACTCTTCATAGAATGTCAGTACATCCACTCCGGTGTCCAGGGCAAACTGGGCCATGTTCACTCCCTCATTTCGAGCGAACACTGCTCGAATAAAATTTAAGTTTATATTACCTTTCGATGTTGGATAGCGAAATGTTCTTAAATTTCTTGTGAAAGAATAATGCAGTATGATATTTTAACGTCGCATTTTCACACTGTATCAAAAGGGCTCACTCAATTCCCATCCAGTAGCACCAATGTTACGTATTAATAACTATCTACGGGTGTTTCATTTTAGCCTAGTTTAAAACATGCAGCGATTTTTTTATGAAGTAGCTAGTGCTTAGCTAAGCAGTCTTTTTATACACCAGTCTCACATCTGTTGATGAGTGATGAAAAACTAGGCTTAACTAATAATACCGCTTTGAATTAATAAGTATGCCGCTCTCGCTAAATCCAGTCCGGATAAATCGCAAACATGGCTTATAGAACATCGATTTTCAAGCCAGGATATTTTGCTGGTTTCGATTATTTCTCATAATGGCTTCCGTCATTGCTCAAAATTTGTAGAACAGTGACCTTTCTTAATCGATAGAACCCAACTTTGGAATGTTTAAAATCTGCATCAAGCCAAATAACTTGTTTGAACTTACTAAATCAAAATGATTAAATGCCATCGAGAACGATTAGAAAACGAAAATAGGTCCGTACGATCACAAAGAGATTAATTAACATGATTGCGTTTAAATTTTAACAACTCCCACTTTAATAGAAGTGCTCTTTTCTGTTTTCAGGATATCAGAGTACTGTATTTAGAATTAGGATGTCAAATTGTGTGCTACTTTGCTAGAGTCTTACGCACTTGCTACCAGGTAATACAGATGTATTGCTCGTTCACTCTGTATGGTGCGAGTAAAAATCAATACAAAATTGCGTTACTGTTGTTTTGGAAGCGTTGAGGTACCTAAACCAGGAGTGAAAGCGTACACTAGCTGTGGCAGACCAAATCAGTTGACCTAGCAAATCAGGTCATGCCTTTAGCCTAATACTGACGGAAACTCAATCCCTTTTATTGCAGTGCCACATATGAGATTTTATGGCTATTATGTAAAAGTTATGTCTACACACTAGAAGGCTAAACTTATTCTTTCGAAGAATATTCAAAGCGTGTATAGAAATATTTCGGTTTAATACTTCCTTCAGTCCTCACCTCTGAATTCGATCCTTGACGTTGTCTGAGTAGTCAAGTTCGCGAAATCGGAGACGACGAACGCGACGAGGTATGTTGACATCGGTACGGTCTCATCAAACTTGTCCAGGACCCAGCCAGGTTGGTCGTCCCTGCGACGTAACAGATTTTAACATTCGTTCAACATGGGAATGAAGCTTCGAACGTCAGCTAAGAAGTATAAGAAAGATCACTGGTGTTTGATTATTTGAAGATATAATTAACTAAATTCACTCACTGCGTGGCAATTATATTATTGAGATGGATATTTAGGCTCAGTTACGGTTTCGTTTTGGCGATTTAGCGTTGAAAAAAAAAAAACATCGGCATCTTAGGATGCTTTATTTCCAATCAAGCCTGATACAGATGATCTTAAGCATTGGTTTTTCAAATGTCTTATAACTAACACTATATATAGGACACCATGACGGTTCCCCCGTGAAGCCGGTACCCATTTCCGACACCTGGGTTGAGTGGGGTATTGTGCTTGAGCTCTCCCTTATACCCAACGGGGAAAATCGCCGCGCCAGTGCCGAGATACGAGCCCGGGCCTCCAACATGCAAGGCCGATCCCTTAACCACTGTACCACAGCGAGCAATGAGAGCAATTTGAATTGAAATTTTCAAGTGGCCAAACAGAAGAAGATTAGATTAGATTATTAGTTAGTTTAAGCCTCCCTATCCGCTACAAAGGCGATCCAAAGAGAGGAAGGAGGAAGGCACCATTTAGTATGGAGTTTAGGGAACGTGGAATCTACGCAGAAAGGGCATAGAAACAGTAAGATGAGAAAGAAGTTTATGAAACAAGATCAAAGTTCAAGAAGAAAGTAGTAGGTGTTGAAAAAAACAGGACAGCAGTGAACCGAAAAAAAATGGTCCGTAACAGAACGAAAACCTATGTTATTTCAACAAAAAGGAAGCCTACCTAACCCTTAGCTCGGGCTCTCACATAGTCCCCCTGGGAGCGCCAATTCCCATAGATTCCATATTTGTATCCCCCTGAGGGGCCAAACAGAAGAAGTGAAGTTTAAATGTATCAGTTGGTAGAACGCCATTTCAATGAATATCGAACAAGGTTTTATTGAAAAGACAAAAAGACAAACTGAAATAGAAGCATCCGGAACAAAAACTTGTGAGAAAAAGCCACCACGCGGACAGTGAAGGTAGAAGAGATAGAAGAAAATACAGTGTTTGTAAATAAGACTCGGAAGTTAAATTGTAAAAAAAAATCCCCCAGCAATGCATGGTTATGATTCTGCAGTTCAGAAATGCTATACCTCCAAGATATATTGATGATGAGAGACTCCATCAGCATTCTCCTTTCACCCAAATGTGGCTGATGAATCTCACATACGTATATTCCTCAATGGGCGTTCAGCACCCAAGATGAGCAGAATGACAAAACAACTTTACCCCACCACTCTGGAGGGGATTCGTAGCTTGAAAGCACAGTCACGGATTAATCGAGTAAACGAACTGAAAATATTCAAGCTTGGTATTTAGCATCCAAAAAACATAAATACGTCTTATTGCTCAGATGCAGGCGCTGTGCATTGTTCTTTTTTATCAAGACAGAATCGAAGACTTTTAAGAAAAGTATTTTTTTTGGCATAGGTGATCAATAATTTTGACTCAAACTTGAATATTTCCTAAAATAAGTTGTAAGATAATGGAATTGTTCCATGGGAAAATTTCAAATTCATGATTTCAGACAGAACTACCCTCAAAGCAAGCTATCTGATGAGATATTAATATCGGTTACTGGGCTGTCAACAGGGCTCTCAAGTTCAACTCGGCACGTTACTGTCGACATGAAATCAATCGAATACTACAACTGAAGAAATTATAAAATCCACGAAAGATAAACTTGGGTGTGTAAGTGAATTTTCTTCATTCGTCGACTAGATCTTCTACGTACACCTATAACTTGTAGAAGTTATCATATTCTACACGACCATATTTTTATCAATCAACTCACAGAGGTGTACTGGATCCGACAGGCATGTTAGAGATAGCGGTCTTGCCCTCCTCTCTGATGATGGAGATGCTGAAATTTGCTTTCATGGCGGGTTCGTCAAAGCAAGGGAAGGCCCTGCGAGCATCAGTCGGCTGGAATTGAGTGGTTGCGATGTACCTGTTGGAAAAATACATGTTTTTGTTGGACAAACGTTATCAAGCTCAAAAACACACTAAACATTTTTGAAATTTTAACTCTAATTAATCTTCAATATCTACTAAACCTCGATTATAAAAGGCAAAAATTTTCAAGTGATGAATTTGTAAAAAAATGAAAATGTTTGGAAATCGTTCTCATGAATAATTTGAACGGTGCGCAAACTCCACAAACATCCACGGTAAAATTTAATTCATAATAAATCTGCAGGACATTCATCAAAGCAACATGAGTTGTAATATTTGACAAAAAAATAGATTAAAAAACTTAAAAACGAATTTTAATAAATTAGCATGAGTTAAAGAAATTATAGCCTCAGTAATGGGATAAGAGCGAGATGAAAACAATTGCCATTCTAGAATTATTGTTGGAAATAAAGATATCAGTTCTAAATATACATTAAGAAGGATAAGTGAAAAGTCAGAAAATAACACTATAATATTTGCGCAATATGAAATACAATAGAATTATGAAAATAAAACTGACACCTAAAAAATATTCAAAACTGGAAAATAATCTCGGCTAGAAAAATTTGAGGTGAAAACATAAAAACTAAAATACTCCAGAGATAAAAAATATTTGTTTAAAGGTGCATCTCACCTTAATTTACAAAATTCAGTTCATAGAAAAGTAAAAAATAGGTAAAATTAATAATACGAGTAGCAATGACCATTGAGCCTTTAACTAAAATCAACAAATTGAATCCATCACACTGAGAAAACAAATGTGTACATTGTTTCAACACATGAAAAATAAAATTTGCAACCGCAATGGGACATTACACATCTTCTCCGAGCTCATTCTGATAGACGGAGCGGTAGAAGCCCTTGAGCTGGTCGTTTAGGAGTCCCGTGAAGCTCATGCTGAGCACAACGGTCTCGTCAGCAGCCAGAGCACTTTGCAGGTGTATGATGAAGTACTCAAACTCTGTGTTATATTCGTGGCGGATGTACGGAACGGTCTCACCAGACGAGCTATCCTTCGTCACCTGTTGAAGTTAGTTCACCGAGTTACGCACTATTTAAAACAAAGCAATACAAAGAAGCGCTGTTCCTAACACACATTTTTTAACGTTGTTCCTAACACACATTTGTTAACGTTGTTCTTAACACACATTTGTTAACGTTGTTCCTAACACACATTTGTTAACGTTGTTCTTAACACACATTTGTTAACGTTGTTCTTAACACACACTTGTTAACGTAGTTCTTAACACACATTTGTTAACGTAGTTCTTAACACACATTTGTTTACGTTGTTCTTAACACACATTTGTTAACGTTGTTCCCAACACACACTTGTTTACGTTGTTCCCAACACACATTTGTTTACGTTGTTCCCAACACACATTTGTTTACGTTGTTCCTAACACACATTTAGTAGAAATCACGAGCAGATAGGCTCGAATCGCTCTCTTGTTGAGTTTGAAGACATTTATGACATTTATAGTTGAATGGCTCATTAGTGGTCTCCAAATCATCATCAGTAATGTTAAGATCCCGTCGTGTCTTGGGAAATGTATCGATTTTGATTGAGAAAAAGAGGCTTCAAATTCTCCATTTAAGAAATATGACCTACAAGGGTCTTCAATTCTCATCACGCTCTTAACGTCCTATACAAATACGAAGCGATATAAAATTAAGAATAAAAAGTTATTGGGTAGTTTAAGCCACCCTAACAACAGGAGGTTCTGAAGCAAAAACTGATCAAATCTTGGGCAGAAACTGACGCCGAAACAGCGCCTGCCACGTGTGATCAGGTGATCCCTCGTCTCCGCCAGGTTATCAAGGAGAAAGGGGGATATGTTGAATAATTATTGGATATTATTGAAGACAATACATTTCTATTGTATTTGATATACGATTTATTTTGATTGGCCATTTTAAAACTGAAAAAAATATAATTTTTATTTGTCCCCACTTCGTCGGGCCACCCAGTTGAACGAAGGGAACGAGACACCTATAAACAAGGTGCCTCCTCACTCCATCCACATTAGAACAGCAAGATTTAAAGAAGTTTATAAAACAAGAAGCAATTCTCAGAAGAAAGCTATAGGTGGTGAAAAAAAGAACAACAGTGGACCAAGAAAAGATTGTCCGTAACCGATTAGATTAGATGTTAGTTTGGGCCTCCTTAACCGCAACAAAGGCGTTACAAAGAGAGTTAGGATAGAGGCACCATTTAGTGCCTCCCTCTACTGCATAGAAACAGTGTGTTGAGATAAAAGTTCATGAAACGAGATACAAGTTGAAGAAGAAAGTAGCAGGTGCTGAAAAAAGGGCACCAGTGAACCGAATAAAACAAAAAAAAACTATTCTATTTCAGCACAAGGAATGCCTAATTAACTTTTAGCTCGGGACTTCACATATTACCTCTGGAAGCACAATTTCCATTGGTACTACAATACTTGTATTCCCCTGAGGAGCGATTATCAAGAAGAACAAAGAAAGTCCTATTAAATTCCAACAAAATAAAATTCTACCTAACTTTTAACTCGGGATGTCACATTTTCCCTTAGTAGCCCCAATTCCCATAATTACAATACTAGTATCCCCCTGAGAGCATGCTTAGCCTTAAACAAGTCTTTATGATAGGTAATTAATAATTTTATTTCAATTATATTTCATGTTATACTCTGATGTTTCTCCTCATGGGCCGTTTATCGAGCTTTAAATATTGTTGACATATTAAAAAAAGAACTTTTTATTATTTCAATGTTAAAAAATGAAAGCTTATACGGAGCTTTAAAACTGAACAGAATGTAATTATGTATGTTTTCTTATAAAAATTTACTGCGTTAATATACAATTTCGGAAACATCGCTTCAATCATTTAGTTACTTCAGATTTGCTTCATAAATTTCAAAATTTTCAAATTTTAGAAGACATGACCGCAAGTATTAATCTTGCATTGATCTGCAAGTTATTTAGCCGTGATATGAGTGAGTTGTGAGGCTTACACATCTTCAATACAGAAGTTATATTACTTTTACGTGCACCCACAAAATCGGATAGAATAAACGAAAAAGATATCGTCTTTGTTCATTAGCAAAAACGCAAACACTCATCATCATACCTGGATTGAATCCGCAGTGACATCAATATCTGCGGCGTGCAGGACTATCCGAGACGTGGGCTCGATCACACGCATCAGAATGGCGACTTGGCCAAATATTGAAAAGTTGCCCTCTAAGATGGGTTGCAACGTCACGTCGTAGTGAAGTGGCGTCAGAGACCGTGGTAGTCTGATGGTCAGAGCTTCTTCTGTGTTCTAATTTCCGAGACAAAAGGATAGAGAATTTTTCTTATTATTGATTCAGCGTACCTTTTCCAATTGTCAGGAAAATGTATTTCCATGAACGGAAAATATTATTAAATCCACGTTGAATAATTGGGTACTGTAATATGCTGATTCGAAACAAGCAACTGGAGAATAGATTACGGTTTGTTATTTTCATTTTTTTTTGTGGCAATAATATTGAAAAATTTCATATTTAATTCACACATTTACGGACCAGCCAAGTCACTATGGAGTCGTTGTAATTCTGGATCCAAGCAATGTTGGTCTCTGTGCGCTCGATGGCCTGCTGAACGGCCTGCTCGGCAGGTCCCAGGGTGCTGCTGTGGAGCTTTTGGAACGCTTGAAGCTGAAGAAAATATTTATTTCGATAACTATCATAAGCGCTTTAATCAACGATATAAAGGTTACCTCAGGTACATTTTAGTCGTATGACTAGCACTGACACACATAGCTTACCCTTACTACGTAAAACTTTAAGTAAACTTTTGGTCAAACGACCATAGTACATTGTTGAACTTCTGGTGCCTCGTGTCTACGGTGTCGAGCAATCACGAGAACGACAATATCAAAAATCCCCATCTTTCGCAGAAACGAAAGAAAGAAACGAAAGAAGTTTCTTGTATTGTATCAAATGTATTACTTTCATACTGTAATATGCTGTTTTACTGTCATCGTAAAAATTGAGTAACCAAACTTTTTTAACAAATTATTTTCCCATTTCCTTCAACTAGTGTTGGTCAATAATCAAAAAAACGAAATTGGTATTCTACTGATGTTCGTTTGATTGGGCGGTGAACCATAAGCCCGGATTGTGCGCAATGCATTCCATAAGTTTGACACATTAATTTTTTTACAAGGCAGCGAACATTTCTTCCCGTAATAAACTTTGAGGAGTTGCATTATTTGCTTGACCATAATACTCAAGTCGCTGATACAAATAACTTTTAAATTTTAAAATACTCTCCCTGAACCATCGCACTAGAAACGCTTAGCTGAAAATAATTTAGCAGTTCATAATTTCATCTCTAATTGAATTTTTTTCCTAAACTTTCAAAAAGTCCGGCGAAAGGAATTTCTTAACATGATTTTTTGAATCTGTGACAAATGTTTTTAGTACTGAAACGCTTAAAACGAGGACGATAGTTTCAGCCTCTTTCTTTGTCACCTTTAGTAACAAATATTCTAAGCGACTTGCGTCGAACACATCACGCCCAGTGTTTGGCTACGTTCAAATCACGCCCTTTGATACCTCAACTTCCATAACCTCCTGGACTGAAATAACATCGACCCTCAAAAACTAAAAGCTTCAACTGCTTCAATTATTGGAAGGTTATCTGACTTACCTCATTCAGTTCTTGTTGCGTCGAGAACTCTGCTGTGACAGCGTCTATGAGTGAACTCAGAGTGGTGAAAGCATCTGACCTAAAGAAACAAGCATTCGTGGCTTAGACCGGCAGTTTGAAGATATCGGTTACGGAACACCACTCGGAATGTACAGAAATTATTATAGAAAATTCTGAATTAAGACTGGATAGAATGATACTACGGTATGTGAGAAACAATGCGTTGGGAGAAATGTTTCTTTTTTAATTGTAAGAAAACTTGTCTGAAAGTGACGTAAAAATTACATAATGGAAAAAATAAATTTTCCCACAAACTCGAACCAAAAAACAGAAAACGAGACTAAATGTTTTCATCTGAATGAACTAAAAAGTTATCAAACAATACTGGAAAATTAGAAATTTTCGTTTCAATTCATTTGGGTCAAAAAATTAGATGCTCTGGGTGCTTGAATTCAGGATCACTACTTGAATTTTACGAGGAAGCGCTTATTTATGTTTTCTTACAAAAATACAAGAAATATTGTCTATGTCGTCAGTAAAACGGGTGAATTGAAATAACCTTGCGTCTATAAAGCAGCGAGGTTGACATTCAGAACTAGGGGATGAAAGATGAAACTTTCACCAAAGACTGGTGATCACTATACACTTTAAACTGCCAAATCTCGAGACAGGCATTCGAATATATGTTTAGGAATATACGACACCGCAGCGGTTCCGACTCAAGCGGAATACATGAAGCAATTCCGTCTATCGCGCAATCTGAATTTTACGCAGAGCTAAAATACTAAAAAAATCTTAGGCGAGTAAGCAGCTTACGAAGCAGCGATGCTGTCCCAGTTGGTGAAGAGAAATTGCCACGTGAGATTTCGGCCGATGTCATTGGCGGCGATCGCAGCGAACACAGTCGGGGCATCTTGTTTCTTGATGTCACTGCTTTCATCGAACGCCATCTCCAGGTAGCTGAAATGAATTTTGAGTCAGTCCACTTTCTAATTCTATGCCGTCAAATTGCCGTATTTAATACCTCGTAGCACTCAGAGGTGCCACATCTCCATCAGTGTTACCTGTCTGGGATGTTTACACAGTTAGTGATGCATAAAATTGAAATCTCACCTTCCATAATTAACTTGGAAGTCTCTCATTTCTTCCAAGATCATTAGTTACTGAAATAATACATTTTTAGTATCTGCAACCTGATTCACAACAAAAACTTCAGCTCTACTTTATACATTCACCAACTATGGCGGTCATGAAATACGTCCTACAAAACTGTAAATTAAAATTAGTCTTTAAATTGTAATGATAATCGTGGGGAATAAGCAGTTAAATATATTATTAATGAGACGAATATATACACAATTCTTAAGATTTACTCGAATCCTCATACAGAAAATTAAAACTTGCGTTCTTTTATGAGTTTTCGTGCTTTAACAGATAAAAGAGGAAGAAACCCCATGCGTTCTATATAGTACTGGTTCATCATGATACTCTGGTTCCCCATGGATGTATACGTATATGCACAAAACCGCTTGGAAATCTTGTAGTAATTAATGAATGTTATAAATTTGAATGTAAATATATGATTTTCCAAAATTTCAATAATTTAAAATACCAAGTCAATGAGATGTTTTCCAAATTTAGTCCAGGTACTTACGAGCGAACAGAAGCAGGTAAATAAAAAACTTTAGGAAGATAAATAATGCTTGTTTTTAGAACTCCTATTAATGCAGAAACGAAGATTTTTATCGTATTGCCCTTGTAATACCGTGATCTCTAAATCGATTTTAGGATCTTTCATTCAATGTCCAATACTTTATGATGTTTATGATAAGACACCTATAAAATTCAATTTGGTTATAATGCACTTCGTGCATCAGCGTTTTTGGAAATGAACGGCTTTCAATTCTTTTTTTTCCTTTTGACTTCCAAAAGTCAGAAACAATAGAAATTCCCAAAGATCAGCTATACATTTGAGATACTTTGTGTTCAACGTATTTCTCAATTTTCCTTAGCTTTTGAGGTTGCAGTTATAGTTTTCCGTGGCACAGCGACCGGCTGCACATGGAGAATCGTTTACGACCTGTTCAACGGTTTGCAAATAAACAAAGTGCTGTTGAAAATCTTAGTAAATATTCTTTTAGATGTTTAGATTCGTCATTAAACAGAACGCAATGCTATTCCTCTCTCTACGTTTATAATCTAAAAAGTAACAGCTGCTGTTCAGACTATTTTTTTTAGGAAAGGTCCAATCCTAGACTGAATCAGAAAAGAAAGAAAGAAAGAAAAGAAAAACCATTTTATTTCCAATACAGATGGTACAAAACATGGTACATCATTGGTTTTTAAAATATCTTAAGTATTGTAATACCCATGTCACTAGTCGAAAAAAAAAGATTGAGGGCAATGGATCCCTAGTGTTGCTTAATCTAGATTTGATGATATTGTAACTACAATTATAAAAGAAAACACATTTTGAGTGATAATGTATAGATGAGAACCCTCTTTTTAGTGCACACTTACAGTGAAATACGAGCTCAGGGACTTGCGGTATAAGTAATTTGTTGAAAGTAAAACCGGTGAATTAAAATAATCCTGCGTCTATAAGGCAGCGAGGTTGACATTCAGAACTAGGGGAAGAAAGATGAAACTTTCACCAAGGACTGGTGATAACAGAATGGTAAGATATATAGCAACGTTTCATATCAAAACACACTTTCTCACGCTTACTTTTGCAAAGTAGTCTCGTTCTTGGAGCAAGCTAACGCCTGTAGCAGCAACACCCTCTCGGTGGCGAGGTCGGACGCCAGGTAGCGACTCCATACGAAGTCCCACTCTTCCGTGCCGCTCTGAGCCACGCCCGTGCAGTACACGGCAGACTTGAAGTTCGGAGGTACGATTCTGGAGGATGAAAACTGAATGCCTCACACAACTCTGGTGTTTTATAATTACTCGTGCTTTTAAGAAGTCTTACGGAGGTATTCTGAATAATATAGTTCCAGCAGACTAGTGTCTATATGAATGAATTTGGTTGTGAATTAAAATCGATATTTACGGCAACTTCATGCAACAGAAGGAATAGCTTTATGTCAGAAATTTTTACAATACCAATAAAAAATGTGCAGATTATCTACAATGTTGTGCATTCTCTACAGATCATCGCCAACACCCCATCAAAATACGTCCCCTCGTGGCCAGTTGAACGTTAATAACAATATTTTTATTTGAAATCTTTATTCGAATAAAAAATTGCTATTCTACTTCTCAAATTAGTTGGATATTTATACATATGTCTCCCTCACTTGCAATTGGAAAGTATTTTCAAAGCTTACGTTGCTAAACCTTCGGCCTGCTTCCAATCGTTGAAGGAATTGGTAGCGAAGGTGATGCACCTGGCGTACTCAATGCGGCACGCCTCAGTCAAGACGGTGGCTTGAAGGAGTTGCTCTTGGTGACTTAGTAGAGTTGCATTACTTTCAGAAATTATTTCTTCATACAAAGGCGAAATCATGCGCAGCAAGAAGTCCTAGAAGAATGTCGAAAATTAGGTCAGTCACCATCATTTAATCGGTAGTTACGTTAGAACCACTCAAATAGATTTATTGATGATTTAACTTGCATGTGTGTATATGCTTTAAATTGTTAAACCTCGAGACAGGTATTTGAATACATGTTTAGGAATGTATGACACCGCAGCTGTTCCGACTCCAGTGGAATATACAGTATGATGAAGCATTTCCGTCTACTGGTCTATTCTTGTTATTTGAGTTGCCTAAAATAAATGAAAATTTGAACATCATTTCAATCTTAAAGAATTAAATAAATTTTAAAAAATTGGGTACCATTGTTTGAATAAAAAGTTTCACTAATTAATATTACTGCAAATGTGAAGATATTTTACCCAGATTTTCTAAAAGAAACTATCATGACCTGGCGAATCAACAGCTATGAATAAATATGAGACTCCGGTACTTTCATGCTCTTGAAGCACGCGGAAGAATTGAGAGTTGAGATAGTCCAAACGTTTTGATATAAACTAAATAGCTCTAATTTTGTCATTTGTCCACGGCATCGCGAACAAAAACGAATTCAAACGAAGACATCTTGATGCTTAAGCTTCCAATACGTCTACGTTTCTAGCATAAATATTCTGCAAAGACTAGTAATACTCTTCAATAAAGTTTTATACACAGTATAACCAACATCTCGCTAAGCCTACTTTGCACTCGTGATTTTAAAATACCTAAAGAATAACCACAGACGTGACATATACGCTAGATGAATCAAAATAAAGGTTCCCAAGTTCTGTAGTCTCCTCGAGATTCTTTATTTACTGAAGTGTTCTCTACAAATTGAATTCGTTCGTAAATTATTTATGTATAAACATAGATTTTAAAGAAATTATTGAAAAACTCCGTCCGAAGATGAAAAAGTAGTTCATTTTAACTCTACAGTTTCCCGTCACATTTTCGGAAATATAATGGGAAATGGTGAGTTTAATGATTTCTGATGAATTGAAGAAAAATATTTCAAGCAGACATCGGCAATAACCAGTTAGCTTTCAAAATAATAATTTTTTATCAAAGTATCGCTTCAGAATAGAAAGAAGGCATAGGGTCCATCTTAAGCCAATCTCGACCGAGTAGCAACAGACGAGTCAATGGGAAACACATCGGAACCAAAAATTCGTCGAATAGCTTCACTCCGCTGGCTTTTAGCGAGCTAAAATTTGAATTAAGAGAAATTTCTAGGACATGAAATACGATCTAATTTCAAACATTACTGCACAGCTACTGCATAACTGATCCGCGTAGGAGTGTCCTGGACATTCGTACCATTGGGGAAAAGTACAGCACGAAGTCTTTTTTTCGAAAATAATGAGGTAAAATTCGAATAAAAGTCATCCGTAGGTAATCTCACTATGCATGGACCCCTCACCACGAGGTAAGAATAGCCATCAGTGCCGGTGAACATATTCTCCAGGTATTTGAGGCTTCGGATGGCAGATGCCCAGGGCACGTAGGAACGCTCCTTGAAGAGGTAAGAGGTGAGGTTCAGGGCTGTCTCGTAGGGAACGATTCCTGAGCAAAGTTGAGTAATTAAAACAACGAAAGCGACGGAATTCGATCTTCCGCTGTAATGAGGTATGTTGAATTTCTAAGAAACACTTTTCTATTTAATCATGTAGAGAACTAAACTGAAGCCAACATCTAGATTTACAAAAAACATGGAATCTTAAATGTTTAAAAGACTTAGATGGATTCATCGACTGTTCTGTTTATGATGCAAATAAAGCCGATACTAATTGTAGTGCAAATATGTGACAATGCTCTTGACAATGCTATTTGTCAGTTGGTAAATGGATTTCTTAAGACGAAAAATTATATTTTGACACGCGATGAGACCGAGCTTACCGGCTCTGGCGAAATTGAGGACATCGTCCATTAGCTGAGCTCTGTTTGTCTCGTGGATTGCAGTGTGGTCATTGAAGAGCTGCTCTGTCAGGGATTGCCAGTTGCTGCTGTCATAATTCACTCGATAGTACCCAAATTGATATACATTAAATATAACCCACTCTCCAGACAATACCATGTCATCTATGACTATGGTGGACTGGGATTGGTTCATCCAAGTGATGCCATTGGGGGGCTCAATTGCTGACTGCTTGGTGAAGGTGAGAGGGATCCACCACATGTAGTCGGGCGCATCGCTTGAGTCAGTAGAACCTCCCGCCAAGAAACGTTTCTGAAATTAAAAGTAACTTAGAAAATTAATTATTACACATTAATTAGTTCACGCATTAGTGCGAAATCGGAATAAATATTGGAATAGACATGTTTTATTTCTAGATAGCTATCTATTTCACTTGGTAATGTGTGCATTTACACCACTGTTTTTTTTTTTGCGATGCAGTAGTCTACACACAGTCGGCGTTCCGTCGCCAGCTTTTCTAGCAAATCCTCAAGAACATAAGTAACCATAAATTAATTTTGTTTTTAATTTATAACGTATTCAGTCATCAGAGCCATGAACGAGAAAAACAATAGATTAGAATAGCGTAAATTGAAGTATTAGACTGGGAATAAATTTTAAAATGTTTCACTTTTCGACCAGGTTTTTAATCAATCGGACCACCAAACAAGATTTGAACAAAAATAAAATACAAAATACATAAACAAGTATCAGATCATCTTCGTTTTACCTGAGTAACAATAGCGCTGCCGTTGGCGTCCATTGTAACGTTGACGTAAGGATAGCCCATCTGTAAGGTCCAAGTGTCCATGATCTCCTTCACAGTCAAGCCAGCAGGGAGGCTGCTGTCTGTTTCTGCCTGTGTATTCAGAGCTGACCATAGATTGTCCTGCGTCGCTGCTGACATCTTACTGAAAATGTAAACGATGGCTTCTTACTAAATGTCCTTTAGTAATCAATTTCCCTTTGCCTAGTTTTCGCTCAACGATTTTCCTTCCTGTAATAAGGCTGGAGGCAGCGTGGTGATTATTTTTACGAGGGCTGTTTTTTTTCAAGTTCCGATAGGCTATAAAAAAGATAAATCGGGATAACAAGATGATTTTATTACTAAAAGATTCACAATGTCTCAGTTATTTTTCTATGTAGTCACCATGAAGGTTGAGGCATTTGCCATAACGTGAGACAAGTTTTCCTATACCCTCTTCAAAGAAGTCAGCCGCCAATGATCCCAGGTAGGTGGTCACCGCGTCTTGAAGCTCGTCGTTGTTAGCGAAGCGCTGGCCCCCAACCACGCCTTCATTTCTCGAAACAGATGGTAATCGCTGGGTGCTAAGTCCGGGCTATACGGTGGGTGGTCTGGGTGCTAAGTCCGGGCTATATGGTGGGTGGTCTGGGTGCTAAGTCCGGGCTAAACGCGAGCAAGACGCGGTGACGACCTACCTGGGATCATTGGCGGCTGACTTCTTTGAAGAGAGTATAGGAAAACTTGTCTCACGTTATGACAAATGCCTCAACCTTCATGGTGACTACATAGAAAATAACTGAAACATTGTGAATCTCTTCGTAATAAAATCATCTTGTTATCACGATTTGTCTTTTTTTATAGCCTATCGGAACTTGAAAAAAAAACAGCCCTTTACTATTATTTTATAAGAAAGTATTGGCCTCCCTTTACCACGACAAAGATGGTAAAAAAAAGAAGGATGCAGGCACCATTTAGTGTGGAGTTGAGGGAACGCGGAATCTATGCACAAGGTGCACAGAAACAGTACGCTAAGAAAGAAGTTCATGAAACAACGAAAAGTTGAAGAAAAAAGTAGTAGGTGCTGAAAAACAGGACAGCAGAGAACCGAAAAAAGATGATCCGTAACAAAACAAAATCCCATTCTATTTCAACAAAAAGAGAGCCTACCTAACCTTTAGCTCGGGCCCTCACATAATCCCCCTGGGAGCGCTAATTCCCATAGACACAATAGTTGAATCCCCCTGACGGGGGCAGCTTAGTGATATCAACGCGATTCGTATTAGTGAAAAGATTTTGGTTTCTTTCTTAAATATTATTCGTGTGAAGCATCGATCAATGAATATTAGCAGTGCTGAAGATATTACGTATAAAGAGCCAAGAATCTAGCAATAAACGTTCAATTTGTGTTCTTCAACACATGAACTTGCAATCTTTGAGTAAGGTTTCTGTAGGCTACCCTGTATGTCACTTAACATAGTCAGCAGGTAGTCATGTATCAACCTATTTATTGTAATAGTTGTAAGGAATGATTTAGCTGAGGTATTGCTTGTTGAAATAACTTGTTCATCTTGCTCGTTTAAAATAATCTCAGCAAGAATTGTAAAGAGTTGTCGAAACTGGCAATTTTAAACATAATTTCTGAAATTGCTTCCATGCTGTATCTGCGTTTCGCATAACCTCCTTGGATTCAGTGAATCAGTTGATCAGTTTTGAACTTTGATCAGTTTGATTCAGTGAATCATTTGAATACTTTAAAATAGAAATTTAAGCTCAAACGGCAATTGAAAAAGAAACGCCATGAAATTATAAAAATTTGCATATAACAATATCATGCACGTTGCTCTATGTGTGAATTTATAAATAATTGAATTTAACTGCAAGAAGAAACTCCAAGGGCTGTTGGAGTTTTACTGACAAAGAGCACCAATTAAAACAGGTAACTGTGATTTTCTTATTAAGAAACAATTTTCTGATTTTAAGCCATGAATTCTCGTCTTAAGTGAGCGAAATAGATCACTTTTGTGACAAGACAGATAATACCATAATAATTACTCAAGTATCCCGATATGATTGAGGTAACTAATCAAGGAAACATACGTTAATCAACACCGCAGCGTTTACTTACTACGTATTGAGGTAGATGGTTAACCCATTCCGAAACGTTGCATCGCCCAAAGAATTCCTCAACATTCTCACCAGACATGCTCCTGTAAGAAAAACAAATTTTTACTAACCCTTTTACAATATATTTTATACACCAATATTTCGTCCCCTAATCAAATGCATTAGATTTCAAGGAATTAATTTGAATGTACAATTTCTTGAAACTCTGGATTTTTCGTTTATAAATTCAAATCCTAGCTGCTTTCCTTCACGCAGGAACATGGAACAGTGCACAACTAATGAAATAACTTCAAGAATAGGGTATATTTCAAATTTTTCGTAGCTATAAACAAAGTTATTCTTCCAACGATAAAAGCCTTTCTTTGTGCCACCTGGTGTCCGGAATGGTGAGCGAGTACGTGGATGGTATATTAAAATCGCTTGGTTACTATCCCTGCAAGGGCTTGGGTACCGTTCCTGCACGCGTTCGATAACCATTCATATCGATGATACTCACCTTATCTCTTCGTACTTAATTTCTCTCTCGGTGCTCACTCGCATCATCTTTCGGTGCTCACTCGCATCATCTCTTGGTGCTCACTCGCATCATCTCTTGGTGCTCACTCGCATCATCTCTTGGTGCTCACTCGCATCATCTCTTGGTGCTCACTCGCATCATCTCTTGGTGCTCACTCGCATCATCTCTTGGTGCTCACTCGCATCATCTCATGGTGCTCACTCGCATCATCTCATGGTGCTCACTCGCATCATCTCTTGGTGCTCACTCACCTCTCGGTGCTTACTCACCTCATCTCTCGGTGCTTACGCACCTCATCTCTCGGTGCTTACGCACCTCATCTCTCGGTGCTTACGCACCTCATCTCGCGGTGCTTACGCACCTCATCTTTCGGTGCTTACGCACCTCATCTCTCGGTGCTTACGCACCTCATCTCTCGGTGCTTACGCACCTCATCTCTCGGTGCTTACGCACCTCATCTCTCGGTGCTTACGCACCTCATCTCTCGGTGCTTACGCACCTCATCTATCGGTGCTTACGCACCTCATCTCTAGGTGCTCCCTCATTACTCACCTTTCTTGTAGGAGATGGTATCGAAGAGCGCCGTGATCTGCGCTGTGGTGTTGGCTTCCATGCTGACAGGGTGGGACGTCAGTTGGCTGTCGGGGACCATCACGGCCTGCAGGTCCTCGTACACAAACATGTTCAGCATGCCCCACTCTGGCTCTTTCTGCAGACGTGTAAAATGTGCACAAGATTGTATAGGAGAAGTACGAATACCAAAAGGCTGATGAAAGAACAACAAAAAATTGAAATTCCGCTTAAAAACGTCCACTTCATACATGGTTCTTGAATTTAAAACAAATGAAGAGATGAGGTATCAATTTAGTTAAGAGAGACATTGCGAGCAAAATAACTGCAGTTACAATAACAGAGTTATGGAAAAACATTGAAAATATGCAAAGCAAGCAGTCAAAATAATGAAAACAGTTAATGAAAATAAACCAAACAGTTAAATTACATTACGCCGAAATTTTCATTTTTATAAATGATCTTGTTTGCATGGAAGCAGGCAAAAATTATTTACGACTAAGTTATGGATTTGATGGACGAAAATAATTCGACAACCTTTTATTTAGATGACTGAAATACTTAAAGATCAATCGCTTTCTTGTTTATCAAATGCTTGATATATTTGTACAACCAACGTTATGTGTGCAAATTAATTTTGCTAACGAGTTTGTTTTATGAGAATTCACTTCTCGTCAGAAAGAATTCATTCGTTCCCTCGCGAGGTAAACTTAATTCAAGACCAGCGGTACTTCACTAAAATTTCACTCCGGTTCAAAAATGCCTCCACATCAGATTTTTCACTTTAGCGCACTACTTAGCACGTGGAACCAGAAATGACACTCACAGCGTCGAGGCCGACGTATTCCATGTAGGAAGCGAAGCCCTCGTTGAGCCAAATGTCGGACCACCAGGCCGGGGTGACCAGGTTACCGAACCACTGGTGCGCCAGCTCGTGAGCCACCACCGCACCTACGCGCTGCTTGTTGCTCGCTGTCGACAGCGTCGGGTCGTACAGCATGGCTGTTTCTCTGTGTGAGGTACATGAAGTCAGTTTTCTCGTAAATTTTAATATGCGTGAGATTCAGGTGATAGTTTTGAGAAAAGGGAAAATTCAAGGAAAATGATTAAATATTGTGAACAATTTTTTAAATTTGTGTGCCTATGCAGCGGCAGAACGACTTGAAATCGTCTAAAATTGAGATATATAAATGTAACACATTCTAAAAAAGCGATGAAATAATGTTCTGTGTTTTTTATTTTCATTTTGATGCAAAATTAATTAAGAAGCTATTCACTAAGTAACAAATTCAATTTAGACGAATGAGAAGGGAAAAATTATCTTACTGACAACTCAAATAAATATAATAACTACGGGACAAAACGAGATTTTTTTATTAACATTGAAACCCTACCAGAGAGAAAATTAATCTTAAAATTAAAACAGACGGAAATCACAGAGAAACAATTGGCGAATCTACAGATTTTTTAAATTTCTAAGGTTAAAATTCTGCTCCGATGCAAAAGAAATAACTATTAATTTAATTGTATTCCAAGAGACAGGAAAGGCTCAAATTAACTATATCTTAGATACTTTGTAACAAAATCGCACAGTATTTAAAACCTGCAATGTCCGAAGTAAGAAGCTTATTTAAAATAGGAAATTCGCCCTGATAAAGCTTATGCAGTTCATCACCCAAAAATGCTCCATATATTTTCACAAGTCTATTTCAAGGAGTTTTTGAAATCTTTCTAAGACTTGAATAATATTTAGGACATGGTAAAATATATCGCTCGTGCACTAAAGAAAAATTTCTACAACTGGGTTTTGCACTGCGACAAAAAGGCGCGCATTTCCAATAGTGCTACTTTTCACGACTTTTGACCTAACACTGCAGTCGAACTAATCTACGGAAATTGAGACGAATATTTAACTACCTTCAATTGGTTCCAGTCATCATTAACTAAAGGTATAATTTTTGTTCCATAATTATCTTGGGTTATTTAAAAACATTGTGAGAACATTACTGACATTTTTTCCATTCCAGAATTTGCTCAAGTTTCGAAAAATAAAAAATTTGAACATTTTTAATACGCACATTTTAATTCAACGCGAAAAATACGATAGAAGCTACAGAAAATAGATATGACTTGAAGCCATTCAAACTACGGCACCGTTGCGTACAATGTTGAATTTGCAGTCATGCTACCACGCAGTTTTAAATGAGGAGTAATAATTCACCTGTACTTAATTATGCATTCCTTCAATAACAATTTTATCCTATATTCAAATAGAAAACACGACAACAGTAGTCCAAAACCACCAAATTTAAGTGAGGCTTGGGTAAAATGTTACTTCTCGACCATAAACATATCAGAATAATAAAGAAACCTGAATGTAATTAGGCCCCAGTTTTCCATCGCTCCAGCAGCAAAATCCGGCACAGCGACCATGTCCAGCTTCTTCAAGGGGTACTGGATATTGAAGAACTCTTCGAAGTATACCAAGACAGATGTAGCTACTTCTGCAGCGTACGCTGCCTGTTCAATTGCATCAGGTCTTGTCATCACTGAAAAAATAAATACCATGAATGCAGGAACTAGTCATGCAACACTAAAAAGTTTAAAAATAATGTTTTTGATTAGGCAAAGACTTTGTACTTTGACGCTGCTAATGAAACGCCCACTATCTTGTATGTTCATGACGTGGAAAAATGTGACGAGGCAGAAAATAAAAAATTACTTAATAAAACTACAAATGCAGCATTTTTTCTTCCCAAGAAACAATTTTTACTCTGAGCTCAAAGCACATATTTATTTCATCGCAAGTACTCGAGACTATTTTCAAAGGGGATTTTTTATGCAAGACTAAATTGTTCAACGGAAAGAGCATGTTATGATCCATCTGGAGACACGTTTTAAAAAGTTCAACCAATCAGGGATCATAACTTCAGGCGGCCTTACAGTTAAGTTCATGAGAATAGAACATGTGAGATGCAACGTTCTATAATAACTGATTCCAAGTTTTCATGCCAAGTGACGTTCTTGAAAAATAAAGACTTTTGAAAATTTGCTTTGGATTTTTCACCTATTTCTTTCAAATTTCAGAGAGAAGTTTTCAATAAATTCTTAATTTTTTCAATTTATTCAAGTTTTTAAGGGTAAATATTAAAAATTGGAATACTAGAATTTCCGTGTTAATATTTTTTTGTAAAATATTGTGTGATTAGGGAGTAAACATTTTTTCAGTTCAGCGTATGACAGCTTATCAACCAGGATAGTCAGGCTGACGACCGTTGTGCTCTGAAATAAAATCCTTCATTGTTGAAGCCTTTAGTGCTTGCATTCGTTGCACAAAGTAATTTTCATTGTAAACACATTCTACATTTGGTGGTTCACACCACTGAAACGCACTAAAGCTACCCTATCCTAAAAGTATGCAACTCAATGTATACTTTTGACATCCCCTAGATTGTGAATGCTAACAACAATTTTGACATGAAGACAACCACTTACCACTGAACTGGATTCTCCCACCGTCGATGGAGGTACTGTTGCTCACGAAGTCGGATACCACGAAAGCTACTAAGTAAGTCGACATCTTGGGGGTTTGTTCGAAGACGTCCTTTATCCAGCCAGGTTGGTCTGTTCTGAAAAATTCAGACACAAAATTAGGATTTCTAAATTTGTTAACACTATTTAATGAAAATTGAAAAACAGATCGGTTACTGTTCTTAAATTGAAAGAACTATTTGTTTGAGGGCGTTATTAACTCACGATTTGGCAATTTGTCACGTATACAGCGAAGTTCAAAAGTGAACCTATTTCGTACACAAGCAAGAGCAAATATATGCGAAATGTTCCATCATTTTGAAGTTCATTACCTCATTCATATGAATCATTCAATTTTCACATAATGTCAAAAAAATAACTGAAGATCAACAGTAAAAAATTTTCATTGGTCATGTAAATTTTATTCCTTTTGTTAATGCATTCATCACTAATTTTCAGGTTGTGGCTGGTCATCAACAGTCATTGCGGATAGAAACATAATTCGTTAATAGACGAAACTAACCTCTCTGAACATGAATGATAAGACTTTTGAAAATAGCTTAGCTTATAAGCTTTTATTCAATATGCTAATTTAACACACCTCGAACTTCAAGTTTAGAAGTAAACAACTCATGTTTAGCGGCAGTGAGACGAAATTTTTCACTAAGGGCTATGTACCATGAATATTTTTTCTGATAAAGTAATTATTTTTTTTTTCAAGTGAACAACTAATGCCATAAATACGAAACCAAAAACTGAAACGTATTCTTTAAACAAACAGGTTCAACTGTGCGCACAAGAGTTGCTGTTCAGAATTTATTAGATTATAAGATAGTTTTAGCATCCATAACCACATCAAAGGTGTTCCAGAAGGGGAGAGAGAAAAGCACCATTTAGTATAGAATTGAATAAATGGGCTATCTCTGCTGAACAAAATAGGTCCTCACGCCCTGTACACAAAAAAACAAAGATGAAAAGAAGTTTATGATAAAATAAAAATGTGAAAAATAGTAATAGGTGCTGAGAAAAAGACATCGGCGAACCGAAAAGAGATGGTGGGTATCAGAACAGAAAATCTATTCTACAGTATTTAAGACCCTCAACAGCGAAAAAGTATAGCAAAATGTGACGGATCCATTAGTAGCGCAGATTATTAAAAGTGCGCACGAATGTGCGCTTTACAATGTTTATCATACTCAGAAACCAAATGTGATATCAAAAGGCAAATTGAGTGACTCAAATTTAAGCTATGATGAAAAGAAGATAATCTCTGTAATGAACATGTTGATCACAAACAGGAATTTAACAAGATGTTTTTAACAAAAGCGAGTATATCACATGCCACAAAATTTTTGCAAAATTTGAAATAGAACCTGATATTAGTTTTGTAAATACACTGTGTCGTTAGAAAGATATCACTGAACAGCCCCTTGCGCTATTTTTTTTGGAGTCCAGCCGTTTTTGGCCAAATTTGCCATACTCTTTGGCTGTCGAGGGGCGTAATTAAACAAAAGAAAAGCCCATCTAGGCCACAGCTCGGGCTCTCGTATCCTCCCCCTAGAAGCACTTATTTTCATAGATACATTAGTTGTATCCTAGGAGTATTGAAAATTTAATTAAATCTGTATTCAAAAATTGAAAACTACGCAACGAAGCTGAAATAATTAAGGGTAAATAATTTGAAACTAACTTCTCATAAAAGTTGTTAAACAGTACGAAACTGATATTTTACCAGGAATTAGAAAGAACATAATAAAAAGTCCAATCTTGTTAGTTAAATTACAATTACAATTACAAAATTAGTTACAATTACAAAATCATGGTTATATTACAATTCATTATTTGATGCTGAATCTGAATCGAGTTAAAAAGCGCGTCGATGCACTGATAGGAATTGTTTTGCGCGAAAACATTTTTCAAGTTCTAAATTGCTGTCATTCTTGCAAGAAAGCTTTTCATAGAATTGCTCTGTCGGGATCAGTTTAAGTAAAACAGAGATAGTATGCGACGAGAGTAAAGTCAAACACTTGAGGGACAGGAATGAAGTTTATTTCGCCAAACCATTATCAGACTCATATCCCATGACGCCGCAGTGCCAATAACTCCGATAACGGAACAACTCTTCAAAAATTCATGAATATTGGGAAATTTTATGTGTTACCACACGAGCCCATGATATTAGACTACTTTGATATCACAGTCTCCTGTGGCATCGTGCGCCGATTTATACGGGTGGGTGAGAATAAAAGTATTCTCAGGTTGCTTAGACGCAAGACCTTCTGACAAGATCAAAACTAAGGCCTTGGTCTGTGTTTCAGAGGCCTGTGTTAGGGCTTAAGTCTCAGAAGAGCTCGGACTTATCGCTATTCAAGTGTAGTCAGAAAAAACTTTTCGAGGCACCACCGAACAAGGTTTCTGGATTCGGAACAGTTTTCGTACGCCTTTTGCGTTAAGCGAAATAAAATGAACGTATACCAAAAACAAACTATAGTGAGGAATAAAATGAAATTCTCAAACGGTAACAGCAGTACGGCTTTCAAAAGATTTTAATTTAATCTGTCTTTCAAATAGTTGGTCATATTGTCTACTTTGATGAAGGAGGTGAGGTTTTTTTCCAGCATCTCAATCCGGTGCCAAAATCCATTTATTTCGTAACTTCTATGCGAATCTACACAAAATTGATCCTTTGCCCTGCACACTACGGTTCCATTAGCGGTTATAATGGCAGTTTGGGGATGGTGTGCGAGTGCGTCCTTTTTGTGAGCGTAATACACAGCAAAAACTGCAGGAATTATAAGTGAATGGTCTGAGATTTCGACGCAGCAAGCATACAATCCTTGACCGCAGCCCACACATTTCCCAGGCTGAGGTCGATACTCGGAAAATTTACCCTGATGAGACGCAGGCCCTTCTGGAAGTTTGTTGCCTTTGTCATCCAACCAGAATACGTTAATTTTGAGTTTTTTTAAGGTCCGGCGAGTGGCAATATGTTAATAATCACACTTGAGGCCTGTGCTATGTCCGTGTTCGACTGGGAAAGCAATAAGGGCTGGACAGGGTTTCTTCAAGCTAAAGCTTGCTCTCGTCAACACGTGTGTTGAATATTGCCCCGTATCTGTCTTTGCTCCGAGCGCTGCTATGTTCAAGTTGGCATCATTAATTCTTACATACCTTATTAAGCCTACGAAATTAGTTAGATTAAAATATCTTGGTTAGAGCTTCAGTGACGCCAGCCTCTTCTGTTCAACACCTCCTATTAAAATACTACTTGCACACGGAGGAGCTCCTCTGGGAGTTTTGATGCGAAGAAATGTTACAACGCCGTCTTCGTTAGTAACCTTTACCTGACTGCCACCATTACCCCAATTCAGCTCGAGTCGATAGAAAACATTCCTTTTAAACACTATCTTGGATTGGAAGCAAGTTGTTCTCACAAAAACGTCTTCACAGTATTCAAGGAAATTTTCACTAAAACTCAAACTCCAGCCAGTCTTCTTATCAAGAGGAGACAAAATTAGAATTTAACGAAAATGCATATCCTGAAATTTGGTCACCTTGAAATCCATTACGAGTTTCAGAACCTTGGTGACAATAAACGACTTGTGGCAACTCAGCTCGTAGAACGCATTCCCATCGAATTCCTACGACAGTAACATTAAGGCTTAATTTTCCGTAAAGTCACTCGCATGCTCATTTTAGGGAGCAGTTGTGTTAATCCTCTCAGTGAAATTCAAAGTTTGATAATTGATCGTTAGGAAAGCAATGCAGCCAATAAGTTGTTTCTGGTATTCACCAACATGCATGGAATACAGTGAATGCAAAATACGACTCTTTAATGACAGTGAAAATTCGTGACGCCACTTAGTATCAACGAAAAATTTAATCTTTTTATGTAATATCGCCAAAGTTACTTTGTACCAAGTAGCTTTCCGCACAACAAAGGCTTAGGTTTTTTCGCAAGCAACCACATCGTTCATCGTGATCTTCAACCGTATTTTTCTGTTCTTGAGAAAAATTTAAATTGAGTTTGACGAGTTAGTTATTGATAAAGCCCTACTAATAAGGACCTGTTCCTTCTCGGGAGCAAAGGTTTGAAACATGAAAGTGAGGACGAGGACTGGCATTGGAGCGAATGTAGGATCAAAGAGAACAGGACCATGATAAGGAGAGCAGAGGACGAAAGAAGTTGTTTTGTTATTGCCACTTCTTAAGGGAGATCCGACGGCATCCCATAACCAGGACAGAGACTCAGGAAAATTGACAGGAAAGTCAAACTATTTTAATCTTTGAAGAAGCTTCACATTTTCAAACGGTTTTTGTTCATTAGATTTCTTGACGAATCTCGATGGAACATCCGACATATGTTTCAACGATGAATTTGACATGAACTTTTCAAGGATGCTTTACTTCCCTTCGTATTCCCTGTTAATGCCTCGAGTATTTTTGAAAACTACGTAAGGCGGTTGTAACTTTTTATTCTTCCCTGTCATGACATACGGCAGTTCTGTGTTAGAGAGTCGCAAAAGTTGCAAGAAGAACCAGCAGCGAACGAGCAGCATTGCGTGAACGGCTGTATCCGAAAATTGTGAATAACTGTCAATAAATATCGCCAGCGAAGTCAAGTGCTTGTATCTAGCATACAATACGCTCAGCTTAGGACTGTTATTAATGCCGAATTGGACTAATATTGCGACGCTCAAATTCCCGGAAGAAATATTCGCCCATGGAATTCCTTAAATTTACGAGAAAAAAAACATACTCACACAGGGTCACTAGATAGCAGGGGCGTGTTAGCTGAGGCCGTAAAATTTTCTTCTCGGATGATGGTGATGTTGAATGTTGCTTTTAGAGCGGGCTCGTCAAAACAGGGGAAGGCCATGCGAGCGTCGTTGGGCGCCATTTGAGTCATTGCCAGGTACCTGTAAGAAAAATAGAGGTCCAAGACATTCTTGAAAACATCAATAATTTACTGTGATTACGCAATGACAAATGTTGAATGGTTAAAGCATCAAGGAGCTACGATACTTCAGCGAGATATGGTCAATATCGGCTTCTGAAGTCAGCTAAGTTATTACACTTCCTTGTTATTACGCGGGGTAACGAAGTAGGTTTCGTCAATAGAATAGGTTTCATTGTAAAGAGAAATATTCAAAGTTTTTTTAATTTGGATAATTTTGTATATTCGGCAAACCTTTCAAATAAATGAGACATTCATCATTAAAAATTATGTTATCCCACAATATTTTATCATAACGGCTCATGCTGTTTATTCTGTGGCAAAATCATAACCTCCGATCATTATCCTGCGGTGAGATTTCTTGATGACATTGCATTTTGTATGGCTTTAAATAATTAAAATCCTTACCATGCTAATTCTTGTTTCTATCCTTCTCATATGACAAATAGACAAAATTATCAAAATAAACTTTAAATTCTACTCTTTTCAATAAAACTTATTTCAGCCTTCTAGCACTAATACTTTACGAACTACAGCAATATTAAATCGGCTACTTGTACAACAAACCATTGCGGGATCATATTATGAGTTAGTTTCAGCCTCCCTAACACAACAAGGCACAAACCTGTGGCTATGTGCGCGAAATTATGGCATGAAAGCACTTCATAGTCTATAAATTTTTTGATATATTTTAAGTTAATGTAATCCATTTTAACAATGTGGACTAGCTTCTTTAAAATTAGCTCCATAATTAGTAAAATTAACCAGATCCGGATGAGCATTATTGCAAAATTACTTGAAAAAGTGACGCAAATAAAGCCAGCTTAAAAATACAAAAGTTTGACAAAAATTCAAGTTTTCGGCAATGCCCTGATGCGCCTGAGTCTTTTAAATTCTGCAGATAGCCAGAACTGCTATATTTGCAAACGCTGCGCACTTAAATAGCTCTGACGCAGAGTAGTTCTCGCAGTTCTCTAACGCCTAAGAACAGCTGCCAATCCAGTCTTCAAATTTAACACGTTTAACGGCGGGTTAAACCGAAGTTAAATATTCAACTCAAATAAAAGTTAATTTTAGCATCCAATATTAAAAATGTCAGATATAAAATGGATCGTGCATGCATTTGGTTTGAACAGTAGTGTTAAGTTTGTGCGAAACTGAACAGATACCAAGCTTTACGGGTCATCCTCGAAGTTTGTGAACCAAACTGGGGATAAACCATAGATCGTAATTGAACGCGTAGCTACCTCTGTCAATGCTTCCATAGAAACTTGACCTAACAGTTTGTACTTACACAGTCTCATTTTCTGAGTTTTCGTATGAAGATCGATAGAAGCCACGCATTTGGTCGTTCAAAGTACCCGTGAAATTCAGGGAGAAGATGTACTTTTCTTCAGGCATGAGCTGCACTTCAACATCGCCGATGTAGAACTGGAACTCGGAGTTGTAGTCATGTTTTGTGATAGCCACTTCGGTCCCGTCGGTAGAAGTGAAGTTGTCTACTCGTACTAGCTGCGACACAAAGTTTAGAGCGTCAAAGCACATGGACTAACGAAAAGATCCGCGTCAGTAAATTCCTCAGTTTGACTTCAAGGAATGGTACTGTTTTATGATTGCTGAGCTAAGAATGCAAGAATACAAAATGCTAGGAAATGGTAACCACAGTGCTGTGTTCAAATCAAGAATTTTTGTGTAGTATAAAAGTCAATCTCTTATTTTTTATCCTATATCGATTCAATATCTTTGCTCAAATTAGAAATGCATGTACGGCGAAGACAATGTATTTGATACTCTATCGAAGGAAAACTGTTATTGTGATATAAATAATAGCATAAATTTATTTCTAAAATAATTTCTATCCTTCCTGTGTTTAAATAAACCTAACGTTGAACAAAAAAAATATAATCATGAAATAAAGTGAAAAAATCTTCAGTGAACTTTTTCTGTTCGAGACAGACTGCATGCGCACACAGTCACCGATGGCAGTCGCGGCCTTTGTAACTGTCTAGAATGCCTCCAATAGGCGTTTGGCACAATTCCTATACATCGCAAACAATTTTTTCTCTTTTTCTCAACGAAACACGCCTATCTACTCCAGATGCATCATAAATGCAATTCTAGGGTCAGTCTTCGAACCCTGGTCTCTCGAGTCCTTGCCTAGAGTCCTAACCACTAAACCACACGACTAAGTACAAAACATAAGCCACTGTTGCCGCGTGAGCGGAAAATTTGCACAACAGCAAACAATCCGAGTTTAAAATTTCTAGATGTGCAATCGTAGATGTTGTTCTTATCCACATAGAATTTATTGCGTAATTTACGGAGAAATCATCGTTTGATGTTATTAAATTGGATCTTTTCCAGATAAGCCCCGCCACTAATGCAACACAAAAGTTCACCCACTTGTAACTTTCGAAATAATGCACCTGTCGACTTCAAATTATTCTGCAAAAAAAAAAACATCAAAGCGGTAAAGAAACTGGAATTTAATGCTCACATAAATCATTCTTTCAAAAGTTTACAAATGCTTAAACTTACAGATCTCTACAAACTCTCCATATGTAATTTCATTCATAAAGCATTGACCAATGATTGCTACAATAACCTCAAACAATTATTAACCGCACAAACTGGTCATCACGACCATTTATTCCGTAATAGAAGTAAATTCATGCTTCCTTATCATTCAAAAGCTCGGTCATAACACAGTATCCTCTTCGTTGGAACTAAAACTTGGAACTTAATCCGTGCGGAGATCCGTGAAAGTAATTCTTACAAAGAATTCAAAAATAAATTTTGAATCTCGTTCCTATTAGAATACTGGTCGTGTAAGAAAACCAAGTCAAATCTTGTTTCCTACATGACTAGTCCTGATAAGATAATTTGTCATGGTTAATATCGTTGATCTTCAGTCTGCTCTTAAATCGTTTATAGAATATACTGTTAACAAGTAGACCATATAAACTATTTTGTAAAATGAAGCATTAAATATCGAGTTAACTATTTCATTGATGAGTCTAATGCGTAACTAGGTTAAGTGAATTAGGTTAAACATTATTGTACACTTTAGAATAACGTTGATGGTAGGATGCCTTAGAAGTCGCTGAACTTATTCAGGCCCACAGGTAGCTATACTCAAATTTGACCATTGTTATAGACTTAAGAAACGATCTACCTCTGTATCGCTTGTGGTAAATAATTTGTTTAAATTGTAAAATTGTTTAAATCGTATAAAGTCGATAGGTGTATTATTACGAAAGTTACAAGTGGGTGAACTTTTGTGTTGTACTAGTGGTGGGGCTTATCTGGAAAAGACCCATTAAATTAATTTAACTGTGACAACGTGACGAGAGGATTCACATCCGTTTTCCAAATTTTTCATTATACTCAGGGCTTCAGCAAATCACTCATTGTAATATAAAATCATTAATACACGATTATCGTCATTGAACCTTAACTCAAAAAAAACACACCTTGACAGTATCATTGTCCGTATTGATGTCAGCCATGTGCAAAATGATTTGGTTAGTGGTCTCCTTGACCAATATATGGATGGCCACACTTCCGTTGAAAGAGAAGTTTCCGCTGCTAATGAACGGCTGAAGCGTGACGTCATAATGCTGGGGCTCCAGAGCCGTGGGTAACCGCGTGAGGGGCAGGCTGGTGCCTGGAGCTTCTGTGGTGGTCGTGGTGGCTGGAGTTGTAGTTGTGGTTGTATTTGTAGCTTCTTCGCCAGAGTCTTTTGAGTTCTGTAGAAAGCAAAGACTTTTATTACTTGATCAAAAATTATTTCTCATTTCAATTAGGAATTGGAACAGCACTATAGTTTAAATAATGAATTGATGCTTCATTGAATATTTTTGTTATGCAAGATGAAAAGAACACCTATTGAATTTCTGCGTTTACATCTTCTAGTCATGTAATATCCCAGTTCATTTACTGGCTGTTGTATTTACTTCAACACTATATCAATAGTTCTACAATTATTATTAGGATTATTGGGATCATATTTTTTTTGGTCGAAACTAATTTTAATGCGTTCACGGAACGTTTTTAAATGTGCTTTTTAGTGATTCGTGGAAATCAAATTTTTAATTTCCGTGAGGGCATTAAAATCAATATCGATCTTTTTTCAAACATTGATGCCTTGATTTTTTAATTACGCTTCCCATATAAATGAAATTAATGCATTGAAGCCACCCAAAATGAGAATAATTAACTCATTACTTTTTATACATCCCATATTATACAATGAAAAACAATAACAAATTTCAAGGTCTTGTTTTCTTTAATGCATAGTTGTAGAGAAAAATCCCATAAGTTATTATCATAAGTAATTTTTGTGAACATAATTCACTCGAAAAATAAAAAATCAGGCCCAATTTATTAAAGAATGAAGTCGCTAATTTTTACGAAAGGAGAAAAGTTATCAAGGAGTCAACTCGGACGTAACAAGGGACAACTGCTTAATATTCCGGACAAGTCTACAAGGCAGCTCCAACTTTCTTACATTGGTTATTCTTGCCGCTGCTATAAAGGAATCATCCATGAAGACGTATACTTCCTTGAAGTAAGGTTCGCTTGCGCAACACGCCTTTGTATGTTCCTTCATTTCTTAAACCCTATCCCATGGAAAGAGAGCTGTTTATGTGGATGACATGTTGTTTCAAGCAGCATGTCATCCACATGTGATACCATCCACAGCAACATGTGCATGACACCTTCCACATGTTTTATTGCCAGCTTTCAAACGAACTTAGTTCGAAATGTTTGGTGTTGTGGCAAGTTGAAAATAAAGCTTTGTGTCTAACGTGAAGAATTCAAATTGAGGTATAAAGCGTACACATTAAATAAATAGTGCCTCGCAACGTTATTGCTAAAAAGAACATTTGTTGTTCACTATGAGAGCTTGCGGGAAATTCAGTTCTACTATGGGAAAGTATACATTTCGGAATTTCAAAATTATATATCGTGTTCCGGACTAATACGCTAACGAGCTCAAGAGCTCAATTTCAAAAGTAAGAGGAGTGCAAAGTTTCTCTATTTGTAAATAGCAAACTCTTCGTACGAACGGCAGTACTTCATTAATAGTAGGGCGAAGTACAGTAAAATGAACTTATGATAATCATTTTTAATTTAATCAAAAGTTTCACTGTGTTACATTTGAGAGCTAACGTCTTTTGGAAAAATCGCATCAATAGGATTAAAAAAGTGTTTAAAGATCAAGAAAAACACACGAAAGAGAGCTGAGCTTTCACATTATTTTTTCTCACTAGTTTTTATTATAAACTCACATTCGATAAGCCCACGCCGAGGCCAACAGCGACGGCAATCACAACCACCCCGACTACGGAGATGATGATGATCTTCTTTTTGGAGAGATTGAGCTTCATCTTGGCCTGTTGCAGCCCTGCGATCGAGAAAAGTTGAAGCTGTAGCTCTTTTCCTGCGATTAGATAATAAACTTGAATAGTTCAGTTACACGCTCACAACAGCAGTTAACGAGAGAGTTTATCCCTGGCGGTCATTCAAGATCCACCAAGTGAAAGAATTGGCATATAAAAACGCCAGTCTCAGGAGAATGAGGCTTTTGCCATTCTTTGAATGAATTCTAGGTTCTATTACTGCCACTAAAACATGCGTCACTTTTTTTACATGAGTAATTACAATTACGGGGATTCTTGTTGTATTCATGGAAGCTTATCAATTCACAGCAGGTTTCTGATTCGATGGAAAAAAGGGAAATAGACTAACGAATGAAAAAATTCTGAAAAATGAGCTGTTAGTTTAGGAGTGAGACGTGAAACAAAAATGAACGAAGAAGAATTATTAAATTGTAAGTTTCAACCAATGAAATTTCAATTCGTTTGTAATGCGCATGATCAGTGCAATCAACACTCTTCTTCTCGGTATCTTGTACTGCAAAGATGACCTCTCCTCTAAAAGCTGAAATTTTTCAACCTGATCTCATTTGGCCATCCTTACATTTGTATTACTCAAAGCTGTATTAGTCACATTTACTTGATACTGCCTTGCATGAAAATGATGATTTATAATTCTGGTTACCATAAAAAATAGTACCCAAAAATAGAAATGAAAAAGCTATAATGCAACCTAGTACTAAATTCCAAATTGAGGATGTGCTTGCTGTGTAAAAACGTAAGAGAATTGTGCAAACATTTGAACACGTAAAAATGCCTCTTAAAATATTTAAAAGTTACTACCATAACTATAGAAGTCCGGTTCGCATTGCGCAAGACTCCCAAATCATAATTTTCTCTGAGGGAAACGTGCGAATTGAATATTATAACAGAATATTACAATACACAACAAGGAAATTGTAAGTGAAGAAAAAGAAGAATTTACAATAAACAGACCGCTTCAAGAAGCTAGCTCCAGACGAAACCGGTGTTGAGTGGTGAGCAGCGCGTACCAGCACTGACGACTTCTTCTTCTGTACTGCACGGCGCTGGTAGTCATCTTTTGTAGACTTTTGAGCTTCAGTTCGGAAGCCGCATGGAACTTCACTTCTCATAAAACTGATAGAAGTGAATGATAAAGAAAATTATCTCTCAACACTGTAGAATGTAAGTTAACTGCCAATGTCAAGCATATTCTAATTTGTACTCAGACTGAAAGAAAAGCGATTTTCCAAAGGCGAATTATTGTTCGTTAGAAACTATTTGAACAGAAACTGGGCATTTAAATAGAAACTTGACAAGCTCGAGTGCTGACTATCTTTTTTTATTTTTCGCTGATGAGAGGATATCTAGGTGGGATCAACTCCTGCTTTCAACATACGAGCAAGCTAGTGATCCCCGTGATATTTGTTTTTTCAACTCGAATCTGATACCACAATTTATTGAAAATCTATCTCGAAGATAAAACAACAATTTCCACGATCCGAATGTGTTGGGCGTTTTCCACGTCTCTAGAAGTTCAATAACCGGAAGGAGACAGTATATAAAATTTAAATCTTGTCATATTGGCTTCTAACTATGTGATTAAGGTCAATCGCATGTCAATATCCTTCTTTTGACTCGCTATACTCGCCTAAATACGAGCGTGTCCTCCATATCTCAGGTGCAGGGGAGGGAAGGGGTAGAGGGTAGAGACAGAACGTGACCGCCCATAATGTCAGCAAAAAGACCTCAAAGTAAAAACCAGCGATGCTGTAAGGGCACCACCACAAACTATGTCATGTTTTCAAGTTTATCATTTTAAAATAGTACCATCAAGGCGGGGTGTCTGCCTAGGTTTCTCTCTGCGTAATAGCGCAAAGCAAATACTCGTACAATAAATACAGGGTCTCACAAAAAATGTACTCATCAATATTTGACTGATTTTTACTTATCTTTCGTTTTGTTTTTGTTTAAGGTTCACTTAAGTTTTCTTACACGACAATAAACTTTCTTAAATTTCATGCTTTATTTAACTCATTAGACTTACATCAGTTGATACTTACATCGAAATAAAATACATGAGTACCGGCATTCAAAGAGTGACTACATTTTATGAGGAATAGTTGAAGCTTTATTCAAGACAAGACCGCACCGAACGAACTTCAAAGGACCATGAGGTAAAAATTATTTTTAACGAAAAAGTAACTCAGCAGCGTCAAAACTGCATAAAAACCGTGGTGGTAAAAGGAAGTTTATTTTCCCATAAATTTTGTGGAAAACACAACTGATAATGGAATTTACGAAGAAGCTAAACTTCAAATTATATGTATGCACAGTAAAACAATACAAAACGGAATTTTTATTGCTTCCAACACAGCACAAAATCATTTTCATAAAAACAGCATGAACTCCACCTCAAAAGAGAGAGACGCACAAGTTTACAGCTCGGAAGTCGCGTCGCAGGGGTAGCGATAGGAGCTATCGGCTCGGCAATAAAACTTTGTACGTTCACCACATTCTCACCACGGGTCCGTGAACGAAACTCTTGGTTCACAAGGAAATGTTAATTTTATGTAGGCTTTAGTTAACAAGAAATGCATGTTTATTGAAAAGTTTAGCATAAGCAATCATAAAAACATGTTATTTATTCAATATTATCAAAACTTTCATTTCCTACGCATTGCAGGACGTTTTAACATTTTCAAGAAGGATAACAATCTTAATTACTATGAGGATTCAGAAGGACTCGTGATACTAATGGTGTCTTCGATCGCGTCCAGCAATCATAGCACCGGCGTTTGAACACCTGCACGGGCGTCACGTTGAACATCTTTTGTAACATAACCTAACTCAAAAATCTGTTTCTTTGGTTCATAATATTTATGGCTGTTGTTCTGCTTTTTATGATAATATCAATAATGCCCTCCTAAGTTATGCATTTCATTTCGATGCCACTTTCAAAGGAAGAATTTTCCTTCCATAGGTTTAACATTTCATGTCGTTGTAAATCTCTAACGATGTTTTTTTTACCACACAGTTATTGATTAAAAAACTGCTTGTTTAAGCGATTTCAACCTTATGTGAATGTTTGTTCGACAAAGAGCTGGTCACACTGTGTAGATGCAACTTAACTTTTGAATAGCAACTTCCAACATGTTGAAGAAACTTGAGGTTTAAATGAAAGTTTATTAACGAAAATTAGAACGCGGTGTAGGGCTCTGACTGTAAACACTTTATTTCAAAAGACGGACAAAAATGAACGTTTTGTCTTCAAAGAGACAATAACACTAAATTTAACCTGAGAGAAAAAGGGATACACATAGCTCAAATTCAATTAGTTTGCAAGGAAGATTAAATACTGAATGCAAACATTTAACTACTTTCAAGCGATAAGCAGACTCGGTATCACTTAACTGAGGTTTAAGAGGTACAATAAGAAGGAACTCCACAATCCGAACGTCAAGAGGGCTGAAAACAGAGGATAAAACATTGAACTCATCTAGTTCAACAGAACGATAGTACATTTCGAGAAGTGAACGGATAGTTGACTTAGAAGGACTAGAGTGGGGAAAGTCGATGCCCTATATACCATCACGTTCCGCGAGGCGAACATGCAGCGCTCTCGTGGTAGAGCCTAAGTACTCAGACGCTGTAAGCAACTGTATTGATAAATAGAGAATATAACGTACATTCCGGGAGTTTGCCTTTGTAGTTGGAATAGCGTTAAATATTTAATGGGATTTTTATCATGAGCACAATTTGAAAATTAATGTGCTTGTGATCCTTAGAAAAAATATCAAACAGATTTTTTCTTTTTTTCTCAGATTGTTTACCGAAATACGGGAAAATACGAAAATGCTCATACTTACAGAAAGCAGAAACGTATGGAGTGGCATAAAATTTCAGATCCAAAATATTTTCCCAGCTAGCTGAACAACTCGAAAAAAGTTTTGGTGACAAAAAGAGTTTAAAAATAATTTTTAGAAAGGTCTAGGAAGTTAAAGCATATCGCAAATGCACTGGACAACACAGCCTTTATACTATCATTTTTAAATCGAAATTTAAGAAAACAAAAGCTTGAAAAAAGCCAGGCATAATTGAGTTTCGAAAATAGTTTGGATATTTGGCAATGTGGCAATCTAGGAATGAAATGCTGTTATTTTGTTTAATTTCCATCGAAGAATTTATATATGAATGTTTTTAATTCAAATAATCAGGAAAACAGGAGCAATGGGACTGATAGTGGAACAATAAAAGGTTTCATTTACGTATTTGTACAAAGCCGGTTGAAACTCAGGGGGACAATCCCAGAGTCATTGTTGATCGTGAAAACAAATGAAAATATTTGCAACGGTGACCCCATGATGCAGGCCCATGAAATGAAATATTTATGAAATTAAATGTTGATGAAATTTATCATCAAAAATGAAAAACAGTTGAGCACAGAGAACTGAAGCAGAGTCATTAAACCCTGTTACACTAAGTAGTTTTCGAACTGATAACTTGACACGATTTCAATGTTTTTTTTTCAAGGAACATTCGACAAATTATTTTCGAAATCAAGAGAAACCACATAAATAGAATTTCTGTTGTCCATTGAA
Source organism: Platorchestia sp. MABIK (assembly GCA_014220935.1). Classification (NCBI taxonomy): domain Eukaryota; kingdom Metazoa; phylum Arthropoda; class Malacostraca; order Amphipoda; family Talitridae; genus Platorchestia; species Platorchestia sp. MABIK. Next base: position 168,990 of record JACJUY010000413.1, on the reverse strand, counting down.
GGGTTTAGGCAACCAA
>JACJUY010000413.1:95695-166384 GCA_014220935.1 Platorchestia sp. MABIK | reverse complement strand
TGGTAGAACATTGAGTGATGCCACCCTTGAATAGTTTTAAGGTTCTGAATGTAAAACATGAGACAAGTTATGCCACGAAGTCCTCCACAGGAATTTCCTGTAAGTTTGGCGTAATAGAATTTTACGATACTCCATAATTTAAAGCTGGCGTGTAAATCATGCGCCTCTGAAGCAGGAAAAACTTAAACCAGAGATAACGACTCGGGTCAAGCCACGTGTGGCAAAGTATTTGTTCAATATCGTCATTTTCAAAACTATTCGCTCATTACTACTGTTATTTTTTACCTGTTATGGCATGTGAATTTATAGACGTCAAAAACTCTAGAGACAACTTTTCCAGGTATTTCCAGATTTCATACAAATAGTCATTAAAAGCACTTCACGTCTAGTGGCTACGTTAAATTTGTGGAGAATTACTAAATTTGAGTAAGACACTTTATTCAACACATCAGAATGTGGTATACCAACTTCAGTTCATTATTTGGAATTTATCTGCTTCAATAAAAAAAAGGAGAAGAAAATACGATCACTATCACATTTTTTAATATCAATCCAAAATGCCGTAATGCTATGGATGCTGATTAAAGTTTTAAATTCAGCGAAATGAATGCAGTACGAAGCACCTGGGTAAAATCATAAACGTAAACCCCTACAAGAATAAAAAAACTAAAATTAAAAACTTGCGGGCGAAATATATAGAATGTACAACGCACGAAGTGCCGTGAAATAGGAAACCCTTTTCTTATTAGTTGACATTTTTTCGAGATAAAACACGCGAGAAGGCCGTGTCTCTCGTAATATTTCTCAATGAGCAAACAGTTAATATTATCCGACCAGTTTCCCTTTAGCATTATGAATCCTGTGATAATAAATGACGCACACAAGACAGACGAGTACATAGAGCCACTACAACGGTAAACCTCACCGATGTTCCTTCGGTGATCCGAACAGGGTAAAGACGAAGAAGCCTCTTCTACAACTCAGCTCCTTGAACTCTAGAGTAATTGTTTGTGTTGTCATTGTGCAGAAGTACTCTTACCAGCTACAGCAGCAAGTGTTTTCATTGAATACAATTCGACAAAAAGTAGTCAAAAGCGGAAGGTTAAACGTATTTTAACGAAAAAAATCGTAAGTTTATACATAAATCAGTCACAAACGACGGGTTACAATGTTAAGGTTTATACAAGGAAAAGAATCGCAAACGTGGACTAAAACGTTTTTTCAATCTGTGAAAGAGGCAAAACTTTTAGCATCCCTCAGACGCAGCAAGGCAATAAACGTGTCATTGTTTTAAATAACCCCAAATATCCTCTTAATAATAAAAATAGTAATAATAATAATAGTAATGATAAACTCAGTTAACGACAACTTGGGTCATAGACAAAAAATCCTCTTTTCCTGATGCCTGCAAGCAAATCAGCCGCAAGTGCACCGGAAATGATGGTTGCTATCTCGTTAAAATAACTCGCAAGTATTTAGTAAATTTTTATCAGAGACAATTCATTGAGTTTCAACCAAAGTTTGGCAAGTTCTTACAAAATACTAAATGGAGGTATCCCTGCAGGAACATAGAGCGCTTTCAAATAACTTATAAGTGGAGGCTTTGATACCTCATACCTGATGACAGCGGATGGCCAAAAGCGTTACAGCCTCCTCGATGAGGATTTAGGCAATGAAATAAATCAACGATTCATATGATGAACATTTTTAAGCATGTAAAATATGAAAAATATTATATATGAATACAAGTTAACTTAAGCATCCCTAGCCACAAAAAAGGCGATCACATGAAAGAAAGGAGGAAGGTACCAATTTGAATGGCACCTAGGAAACGAGGAATCAAAGCGCAAGGTGTGTCCCCACGTCCCATGCATGGAAACAACAAGGTTGAAAGAAGTTTATGATAGAGAATAAAATTTAAAAATGAAGTAATATGTGTTGATAAGAGGACAGCAGTAAACCGTAAAAAGATGATCCGTAACAAAGCAAAAAACTTGTTTTATTGCTACAAAAGACTGGCCTATATCTAACCTTCAGCTCGAGATCTTGTATCTTCCTCCTGAGGCCCAATTCCCTCAAATACACATGTTGTAACCTCCTGAGTGAACATTACGGAGGTTCGAGACCTGATGTTTGTACACCGACGGTTATAAAACGAGTGAGTTTAAAACTTGCAGCGTTACGAAATCCTCACACGTAAATGCAAGAACCAAGCTACAAATTTCTGCGGGTTTGGAAGACAAATTTCAGCGTTGCTAAAATTAAACGTAGCGAAAAAATGAGCCTACATGACGTATAATACAAATGACGATGAACTATGAAAACGATGCTGTACAGGTAACACTTCCATTTTGTGCCGATGGCAAGCATTTTTCAAATTATGTAAATTTTATTGCATTTTTACCATTTTCAAAATCCTTCGCAATCAGATGAAATTTAAGACGAAGTTTCTGGACACTACAACCGAAGTGAAAACCAAGGCACCAACTAGGAACTCTTGCCACAGTTCCGCGTCAAAGGTGAGCAAACGCCCCGACAAAATTAAGCGCAGTTCTGGACCAGATTATCTGGCATAGATGAGTAGGAACGTGTACGGTCTAGAACAGCAGTGAAAATACCTAACGAATTAGTAAAGAATCGGGAGAAATGGAAGATCAAACGATTTAGTAGAAAAGTGATCTAGCCCAAACGATCTAGTAGAAAAGTGATTTAGCCCAAACGATCTAGTAGAAAAGTGACAAGGTCGAAAGACCTAGCAGATCAATAAGAAGTTCAAACGATCTAATTCAAAAGAAAAGCATCAACAAGCATTGGAAAAAAAAAAGGAAATACTTGAATTCAATAAGAGCATTTTCGTAACCATGAACAGGTTCAAAGATAAGTAAGAACTGAAGTCTCGCCCCAAAAAGCAGGAATATTAACCGTCTGGAAGAAAAGAATATTTATCTGCTTGAAAGAGATCATGGTTTTAAAATAGCCATTTTCGACTCAAAATTATTTGAGCATCTAAGAAAACGTCCAAAAATCTGGATCAAAACTGCACTTTATTAAGTTTAAAGTACGCATTTTTTAGAATAGTATTAGGTGGAAACCTTACCTTACGTAAAACAAACAATCAAGATTACCATCAGAAAAGCTCAGCTTACGCATTCATGACAAGTAGGTTGGTTTCCTCGATGAAGGACGTCCCATAACAATGGCCCCCTTCCCTCCAGTGCAACACAACTACCTCGCTAAGACACAGATAATAAAAACGATCTTTCTTCACCCTACCTCGAATAGTACACAAAAACGAGGAAAAATGAACGTGAATATTTTTTTAAAATACTGTACACGTCAAGTAAAAACACATAGGTTCGCGGATGATGTATGCAATAAAGCAGTACACGAATTAATAAAAACATCACACATTGAGTAAAAGTTTGCTATATTCGACAGTATGCCGAACGAAATAAGGGAACATTGAACACGCCGCCTGAACCCACATGCCAGTCGAACTTTTTCGCTGGAGCATCTTTGATTATAGCCGTCCATTGCAGAGGCTAAACTTGGGCGGCTTAAACTATAGACGACCAAGCGAAAAGCTGGATCTTTACGTGGAAAAGTAAGACAGAGATACAGTGCGATAAAGTGCAGTAAGAACACGATGCAGTTGGAACGCTTGCGTCACGGAGGGTATAATAATTGTGCCGCTAGAGCAGCGAAACAGAACTGCTGCGGACTATGTTTGGATGCCTTGGCACGATTGAACTCAGCAAAAAGATCATGAAATAGTTCATAAATATCGGGTCATAGTCTGAAATTTCAACAAATGTAATGGTATAAGTTGAAGTAACCTGCTGTAAAAATAATTTCACTGACAGTGTTTTTCATCTTAGAAAATTAGAAATCCTACATGTCCATATTAAATTAAAATAGTTAAATATTAGGCTACTAGCGACGCTGAATATCGCTGAAAGGATTCTTAAAATCTGAAACTTGCCATTCCAGCATAAAATCAACTAAGGAGCAATTCAATGTCGCAAAGACACTTGAAAGAATAAAATTCACACGCAATAAAATATAAAATTAGCCACACTCTCATTTGGCTCAGTCATGCATGATCACTAGGTCAAATACCTCGTCCAAAGTCTACAGTATCGTACTTTTCTAAGCAGTGTGCTTGATTTCATTTACACCATAGAAACCTGGAAGCTAGTACGCTCAAAACGTGCATTCTGTTGAGTACAAGCGAACCCTTCAAAATGAGCACAACGCACAATTCGACTTAATTATTTACTAACACTTATGGCTTCTGGATCTTTATTATTGCAAAATCGGATTTGAGTTCATAGTCCATTTGCTTTTATTTCTGCGACACGTGGATTGGGCTATTCAGGTCTTTAGTCCTCGGTGGATTGGGTCCAGCATGCACCACAGCACCACTGATACCGTATCCCTCGGGAGACGCGTCAATGCAACCACAACACATTGAGTTTGTTATGCACGAAGACCTTAATTTCCTCCAGATTGGCAACGAGATCATGTCTCAGAGAAGTTAGCCACAATTCACCAAATCTCGAATCAACGAAGACGCCACACCTCCGGCTTGCGACTCGGGATTTTAGAAAACTGGCGATTCCTAGTAGTGGGGAGGAACCGTCAGCAGAGCGTCCTCTCTAGTCCTTCCCGTAGAGCAATCCTGAAACAAAAGGTTGCAAAATACATGAGAGGTATTGGGGCTTATGACTAGGATTAACTCATGGCTGTATTTAATAGTTTCTTGCTTCAAATACATTTGTGCGGTACTCATGGTATCGGAGTTTTTACGGGCGCTGTTAGTGTTTTCCATGGCGGAAGTTTGACTACATTTTAAAACTACGATCAAGCTAACAGCTCGTGATGCAGTAACAGTAAGATTGTACGATGAATTTCGAGGTTAAGAATGGAAAATGTTAAATTTCAGTTTGCTTGTAAGAGAACTTGAAGTAGCTAACGAAAAAATCCGATTCAGCGAGTCAAGAAGCTTCGCGCGCCAATTTTTGAACTTGACCTCACGCAATTCGATCCATCAATTAGAGAGGTAATTTGACGAGCGTACGAACATCGCTGGTCAGCATAAGTCAACCGTCATCCAAAACGAGTGAACGTTATAGGGTCAACATGCAAACCTAATAGGTAATTCAGAAATTAATATAACTTCCGAATAGATCATTTACTTCAAAAAAATAACTACATATTTATGCTTCATATTTATTCGGATTTGTACTTCTCACGCACAGAAATACGAGTGATGCAAACTCAGCGACGCATAAGACAATGCACGGTGTCCCAGCTTTTGTGAGATTTTGTTCCAAGAACATTCTTACCTTAAACAGAGATCTTGCGAGTCCTGCGTTGCATTTCCAAATTGTTAAAAATAAAGAAAATGAGTTATGTTTGGTTATCTAGTTACATCATCTCTCTTCTCTATAACGATCAAAAAACGCAGTACAAGTACAAAAAAAAAGATTGAAAACATGAAATGCAATGCTGGAGGCAGCCTGTATCGTTTCAGTCGTAAGATCTATAAACAGATCGCCACATGGGTTCAAATTTCCCTCGAATCACTCGACTCGCAATTTCGTAATATGCAAATAAAAATACAAAATAACGATAAGGTAGACCAGGGAAACAAAAGAAAAAGCTCATCTCTGATTTTATTCCATAAAGTGGCGACACAGACGCAGCAGCAGTTGGAATTTTTCAATCACAAACTCATGCACGAGCAGCGGAAACAAATATCTATACGCTCAACTACGCTCTTCCATTTCACCACATGGAGTATCTAACCGTATAACATGACGAGGTTTAAATAAAATCTCAAGTGAAAGTTAAAATAAAATCTCGAGTGAAAGTTAAATAAAATGCTGCATCACATCAAAATGGTCTTCATCCATCACGACATAGGTGCAGTAACAGCGAACGTCAAAGGAACTAAGCAGACACCTTTCAAGTTGGCACAGAAGCCTCGAAGCTCATTTAGTTATTACTAATATTGCAGGCTGGTTTTTATTAATTTACTTTTTAGCCTTACTTGTGAAATTATGAAAAATGTACCAGAACACGTTAGTATTTCAGAAATTGACCCGGTCAACGTAGGCCTCCCTAACCGGAAAAAATGTGTTCTTAAGAGAGGAAAGAAGTAGGCGCCATTTAGTAAGAAGTTGAGTGAACGGGAGATCAATGCACAAGTGTGTTGGCACAGAGGATTCCGTGCGCACAGAAGCAGCGAGATTGAAATAAGTGAAGAAATAACATAAGAGTTGAATAACAGCCACAGAAAAAGGAAAGCAGTGAACCGAAACAATGGTTGATTTAAAACAAAAGATTATTTTATTTCAACAAAAAGACAGCCGACCTGACCTTACGCTCGAGAGTCACGGCCCTCGATTCACGACTTGCGGTGATACAAGTAGAAAACCGCAGCTTAGATCACACCACGGTTCTGATGTTACTTTAGTGTGTGCAGATAGCTGTGGCCTCTATGTAAAATTGTTTAGGAACAATTTCAAAATAGTGCAACACTGTCGTCACTATTTAAACTGAGCAGGAGAGGTAAAAATCCAGGCTGTTGAATATGTCGTTGGATCTCTACAAATTTAGGAGTTTTAGAATCGTTTTTGCTGAAGTAAGATGGCGCTTACAATTAGCGATTTTAATCTCATTGCACCTGGACAGCGTTCATTTTTTTGCCACTCATGACAGCCAAAATCAGCCCCTCTGGAATAGCTGACAGCATTGGAGTTAGAATGAAGCAAAGCGATGAAATGAAATTAGAGACGAAAATTGACCAGTAAAACAAAAGAAAAAATATAGGTCAACTTCGACACTAAACCAACAGCAGTGTTTCTTGTTACGTAGAGAATGAAATTGTGTACAAATAAAACTCCTGTGATGTACTACTCAGGACTCACGCCAATAGCATACTTCTTTAAAGGGGCTCAACATTTCACCCATTTCCTGACGAATGTAGAGCTTGAAGAACAAATGGAGGGGTTATTCGATTCAGTCAGAGCGTCTATATGGGATACGTCTCCACAGGTCTCAGCATCCTTGGTCTTCCTTTCTTTACACTGTATGTCAAAAACGGAGTTGAGAAGGGAAGTAGAATTGTCTTCAATGAAGAGTTATTTCAAGAACATTATTATACATTTAAAAAGGGTCAAGTACCATTTTCTAACAATTCAGAAATATCCGGTGTCCAATATTTGAAGAACTAGATTCAAAAACAAATTGGTTATTCATTCCTTTTTCTGAAAAAATATTTCTTTTGATATACATTGAGTGCAATGAACTCAAAATGATCATTTTCAGCTTTTAGACTAAATGACCTCGAAAAATTCACTAAAAAGTGATTTCAAGTGAAGACATTGAACCAAATTCAAACTTTTCTTCGAAAATTGTACCGAATTACGTTACTTGCGGGAAGAGGGAGGAGTTAAGCTGAAGTTCAACATTCAACGCATATTGAACTCGATTTCGACATCCTACATGGAGGTAAACATGAATCGGTAAGGGCTTTCAATTGATTTTCATCTAGCAGTTTGTGACCACCGGTGAGTCACCCACAAAAAGGAAATCTCTCCAGCGACCACCGGTGGGTCAGACAGCAGTCAACATGTCAAGTCCGCTCCTACTCCGGCCTCAATTCTGCTTCCTGCGCTTTAGCATCTTCTGTATCAAAGTGATGAATAAAGGCTAAATCAAGTCTATAAATCGCATTAAAACAACAGATTAGATTAGTCGTTAGTTTTAGCCTCCCTACCCGCAGCAACAAATGCGATCCAAAGAGAGGAAGGAGGAAGGCACCATTTAGTATGGAGTGTAGGAAACGCGGAATCTACGCAGAAAGGGCATAGAAACAGTATGTTGGGAAAGAAGATAATGAAACAAGATCAAAGTTGAAGAAGGAAGTAGTAGGTGCTGAAAAACAGGACAGCAGTGAACCGAAAAAAGGGTGGTCCGTAACAAAACAAAATCCTATTCTACTGCAACAAAAAGAAAGCTTACCTAACCTTTAGCTCGGTATTAAAACAACATACACAGAAATATTTTACCCCGATTAAAAAACCTGTGATTTCTTATTCTTCTCATACTTACACCTAACAATGTCAAATAAGTTTACATTCTGTTTATTTACGCTCAGAAAAATAAAGATTTGAGCTTTTAAACTTCGCCGATTCAACACTTGTGTGTAATAAATATCTGTCTCAACAAGTAACAATTTTTAAACTTAATTCTCGCTGAATGACGACCACTTCACAGTAATTTTACGTTTCACTTTAACCTAATCATTTAAATATACAATCATCGTCTACTTTAGAACGCATAAAAAAATATATACAGCGACCATAGATGTTTAAGACCATTGATCAATCTATTTTTTTCAGCGCAAACATTTTGCTTCACAAAGGAATAAGCTTAGCGTTGATACCAGAACATGAGTTATCTACAAATTAATTCCTTCACATTTTTGCTACGTTAGTTAGCTGAAGACTCCCTAGTCACACAAAGGGGACTTCAAGGAAGGGAAGAGAAAGGACCATTAAGTATGGACTGGAGAAAATAGGAAATCTATGCACAAGGTGTGCTTCTTCACAGAAAAAATGCAGAAAGAACTAACCAGAAATGTCACAATGTAAACACTTAAAAAATGATCTGTTCAAATTCTTATTTATGCAGCTTAAGACACCATCAAATCGAACTCCTAAACACAACCGCTAAAAATTTCCACTATCAAAAGAAGTACGAAGTTTGGTGCAGCTCCACGAGTAATGGTTGATGATAGAATCGAACGATTACTGACAACACGCACTCGACAACCACTTACGGTCGGAAGTACTCTCCAGTGATGATTGGATGCAAGCTCTCTTCAACCACTACTGGCTACAATAATTTAGATATTTAAATATTTCGCCCGCAAAAAGATTTTAAATTTTGACACAAATTTGTGCGACAGGGAGTATTTCTTCGCTTGAAACGATCCAATTAGAGGGCTTTTAAAAAAACCTTCAAACTTTATTTATCGATAGCAAGGTCAGGGCTACATCGTTCATGAAAAAAATGCATTTGGATCCCCAAAACAACAGTCGCCTCACGCTCCAACCTCTTCATGCAGTTGTTGGACGATAAAAATACATCGCCAGAAATTTGATTTAAATTCTTCACACATCCTCTAGAACTCCTTTGACTCTCAAAGAAAATAAAGACATTTTTGTCCTCCAAAAAGCATCCTTGACAAGTGTATTTCTAATTAAATTTGTACCCTGATGAATATTTTTAAATTTGTACTCTGATGAATATTTTTCAGGTTCACTGCTGAGTGGCAGCTCTTTTCTCATTTTGATGTCGGTCACAACCTGATGTCAGTACTAGTCTTATGTCGGTAATTGCAATCAGGCTAAAGTAAGTAAAATATTCGAAAGTTGAAAGGTTAAATCAAGTAAGAATAGCGATCGCACTTCGCATATTAAAATAATGTAGGTTCAAGACGCTGACTATTAAATAGCTTAAAGAAAACCAAAAATTATCGCTTGCGATGTTAATTGAAAGATTACCCAACCTAGTACATTAATTTCTTTGCAGATTTTGCACCCAGTTCACACAGTCCACTAAGAGCCGTAAATTCCAAATGTTCACTCAACAAACCCAATATGCATCAATTGACTTAAAATAAGCTTTATCCCCTTCGTTAGATTAGATTAGATTATTAGTTAGTTTAAGCCTCCCTATCCGCTACAAAGGCGATCCAAAGAGAGGNGCTGGTCCGTAACAGAACGAAAACCTATGTTATTTCAACAAAAAGGAAGCCTACCTAACCCTTAGCTTGGGCCCTCACATAGTCCCCCTGGGAGCGCCAATTCCCATAGATATAATATTTGTATCCCCCTGAGGGGTACCCCCTTCGTTGCCGCACGAACTTACGCAGTGCATGTTGCGAAGGGGGCTTACCATTGAATCCCTCTTAGAGAAGGAGCTAATCAGACCAGAAATCAAGATAAGCCAAAAAGCCTCCAAGATTAAACAAAGTTGAGATAGATGAAAGTCATGATATAAAAATGATTTTCACTAAAATGGCCAACACAGAAGTAACTTAGCGACTTCACAGCGGAAAAAGCTTCTTTCTGCAATTTGGAAGACTTTAGTTACACACGGAAGGTAGACTAGATGTCCGCTTCCAGTTAGTACCGGGGGAATTGCGCAGGCCATCATATCACATGCAGTGTATGCTCGACAGGGCATTCCAAGGGCAAAACAAGAGAATATCTTTGCTCCTTAATACATTAAATGCGCCGATTTAAAAATATGTCATCTTTTTATTACTACCGCAGCTACCGTGAGCGAGCTTATTAGTTACGTTTATGTAATTAAAACTATTTCTCATATAATTTTCACGTCTACGGCACTAGGGGTTATTGTTATCGTAGTAATAGTAGGGATAGTTCGGTGTTGGTTATAATAGTTATCAATGGATTTTTACCATCGACAGCGCTACGTTAACATCTCAGGAGCACAAACAAGGCTTATCGTTTTATCTTCGCTCCTTAATTCGGATTTAAATTCTACCGCTTTCTCCCTTCAAGTGAAATATACAAACGGGATGAACACAGGCCTAAAGACTTTTTGGTCCCTCAACAGGATATGTTTTGCTCCCTTGATCCAAGCACCCATAATTTTCATTCTAGATTTCAATAGCCACATGAAACTTTGAATTTTTATGGTACACTTACTGATCACTGGCAAGCACTGGAAAAAAAACTGCACTCGAAGTACACGAATTTTCGAAGACGACAAGCTGAAAACGGCTATAAATTTAAACTAAAATGTAAACACAGAAACTACCATATTATATAAAAATCATTTATATCAAAACATTTGTGCTAAACAATAACTTTCAGATCATTCTTACTACTGAAAATGTCGGAATAAATCGACACAACGAATAAAAAACGCATGAAAATAGGTACAGCAGCGCAGTGTATTGAAAATGCGTAATAAATTGAATTTATCTGAAGGAAAATTATATGAAAGTAGCAAAATGCTCACTTTTAGAGTACACGTGTTCAAGAGTTGGCTAATTGCAGTATGAATTGACGTCCATAGTGTGTGGCCACAAGCCTTATATATAAAACCACCATCCGCGCACACACCACATTCGGAAGCATAGTAGTAAAAATAAATGTTAAAATATGCACAAATAGACTTATAAAGAACCCATCCCATCACGGAAAACCAAACAGAACAAACCTACCGATTACTTAGAGTAAAACAACAACGCAGCTAACTAAAGTAGCTAAAAAATTAGAGGCACGGTTATGCTTAGAGAAACCTAAACCTCAGTTTGTTCTCAAATTACACTCGTACACAAGGTAAACATCGGATTTGTTGACAAAACGATCATGTCCACACCCGTCTCATTTCAAATATTTAATAATTCGCGAACTTATTCCCAAGCTGATGTTTGTTCAACTGTTCAAGAACGAAACAGTATTTAGCGACACCAAGTATCAAGTTGCGTTTGTGGGAGTCTGCCCACCTAATGACACACAAAATTTGCCCGCAGCTATTGTATTGCGCAGTAGGATGGCGGACCACGTCCGCAGCCAGCGACACAGACTGAGGTTTGTTTTCAAATTGAAGCCATTTGAAGAGCATGTACGGTGTCATGGCGCATTTCTGTCTATTACTCCAAACAACACATGGTTCACATCACAGAGAAATGAATGAAAAACTTTGAATCATTCTTACTAGATTGATCCCCAACTTTTCACTCATCAGTTGTGGTTCGAATTACAGCAAAAACGGACCAATAACTTTCGATGTGTCTCTCCGCAATGATTCTTAGTTTTTCTATTTCATCGTTGGTTTTCACCCTTCATGATAATAGAATAAATAGGTCGAGTAGAATAAATAGCTAACGCATGATGGGCAGCCTAGCACGATATACGGTGGCGGCACCAAAGAGACCACCGAAGAATAGGTAGAATCAATAACGCGGAGTGCAGCCAGCAATATTGCAACAGGAAGCAACACAGCACACGCATGACAGTTGTCAGAGGCCTCACAAATGGTCATCTCTGGCAAATCGAGAAACTGAAAAGTATAGGACGCGTACTTCAGTACAGCTCGTCTCTCAACTACACTAAATATAAGATGCATATGAAATATGAACGCAGAAATTTGGCACGGATCTCATATATCACCAATATTATATCGTTAAAATAGACTACTGCTGCAATGAATTTTGAGTAGGGCTGAGATATCCACGCTTTACGTTAATTCAATGCACAACTACGGCTACAAAGGGCTATGTAGTCAGCTCTGCAGCACAACTCATTTCTCAGACCAATGTAATGAAGTGTAATGCTATCAAATTTAGTCCTTTTGAACATAGCATCTAAACTCCACTCTATACACAAGCCCTGGGTCATATTCGGGAGCACTAGTACAACACAGTTATGGGACCATCGAAGTGAGTCAACAGGAGGAGTGTAATGCTCAACTGAGAAAACTCTACGCCTTGAAGAATTACACTCTTGTACATCTCAACATTTGATCTTAAAAATGTCCAACTCCTCCACCTCTCAGGGATGTCCAACTCCTCCACCTCTCATGGGTGTCCAACTCCTCCACCTCTCATGGGTGTCCAACTCCTCCACCTCTCATGGGTGTCCAACTCCTCCACCTCTCAGGGATGTCCACCTCCTCCCCCTCTCAGGGATGTCCACCTCCTCCACCTCTCAGGGATGTCCAACTCCACCACCTCTCAGGGATGTCCAACTCCTCCACCTCTCAGGGATGTCCAACTCCTCCACCTCTCAGGGATGTCCAACTCCTCCACCTCTCAGGGATGTCCAACTCCTCCACCTCTCAGGGATGTCCAACTCCTCCACCTCTCAGGGATGTCCAACTCCTACACATTTTAAGAATGTCCAACTCCTCCACATTTTAAGAATGTCCAACTCCTCCACATTTTAAGAATGTCCAACTCCTCCACATTTTAAGAATGTCCAACTCCTCCACATTTTAAGAATGTCCAACTCCTCCTCACCTTAGATATGTCCTCTCCACATTTCGGAGATGTTCACTCTTTCAATTTTTCAAAGATTGTGTCTTCATCTCACAAAAACAGGACTTGACACCAGTAAGCATTTTCGATTCACATTTGAAACACCATTTCTGTACTTTAAAATTTGTAAATCGTAGTTTTGACACAACCCTCATCATCCTGATTTCGCGCGGCTACTGCAGAAGACGCATCTTTTGAAGGAGACACCGACATTTTCGTGACAAGCCCCTGGACGGCGGTGACCTCGACCCTCTCTTGGTGGACCACATCCTCAGGACCGATGTACTCTTCTTTGCCCTCATCATTGCGCGTCACCTAAAACAGCCAACACACGGCAGCGTCACCATCACCGCACAACATTGCCCAAACTACCAACATCTTCTGGAGCACAACTCCACTCGCTAATGGGGGCAAAAGACGGGCTGAGCTGAAGATGAAATTTAGCAAATCTTGAAGGGGGATATTTGAGCTTCAGGATAATATCTCGAGTGAAAGATGAAAAGTTATTCAACGATATTACACAAACTGAAAATAGGGAAAATAACGCAAACGAACCGTTTTTTTAAATGAAAGTTTATAAATGAAGAATAGAATATTGACAGGGGTACAATTAAGACAATATTAGGGTTCATAGGTAATTTCTTTAAAACTTCACAATGCAGCGGTATTTTTGACAAATAACCAAAAACAGTAGGACATGTTAGTGAAATGCACATTCAAGTCTGGACACATAACCTGACACTCAACTGGACTTGTACAAAAAAAAACTATTCTCTCATGAATCTTGTTGCTCCAAACCTAAGAGTTGTGACCTCTAGTGATGCAGTACGGTTATTCAAAGGCATCATAGCGCCGTAATTTTAGGCAAAATCCAATTCAGTTTATAAATCAATCGCCGAAAATGGGGAATGATTTTCACCTTCATGGATAATTGAGTTGAAAATGGGTGATGAAAGAGGGAGGTGTGTGAGCACGCAGGAGACGACGCTTTCTGAGTGTGGGGATGCAATGAAAGCAAGCAGCGCAAAACAGGTCAAGATTCCCAACATTGAGCACGATGTCCGGTGTAAAAACCACCAAAGAGAGAAACAAAGAAGAAAACGTGGTACAAGACGTAAAACTTTGAAATAATAAATTAATCTTGGCAACATGTAACTTCGTGATCTATTTTCTGTTCTTTTTAGCAGTTGATTAAAATTTTGTTTCAGGTGAACCCATGCACTAAAAAAGAAAGTAAGTACAACGACATGGTCACAAGTGTAGAAAGAAAATGATTACAGGAAAAAGTCACAGTGAATGCAAAATATAAAAATGCAAATAAAAAGAAAATTGTGCAAAAATGGAGGAAAAATCTCTTTGCCATGGTGACGCTCCCGCATGTGACAAATATAAACCTAACTACCAAGAAGCAGAACACTCTAAAACACTTTCAGAAGAAATGATTGCAATTGATTTTGGAGAGCATCGATTGGTAGCCAATGCCATAGAAAAGTCGAGTAGAGAAAGTCAAGCAGAGCTATATCCTGCACGCGATACTAGCAACCACTGTACCATAATTTCGCAAATGCGCTTTTGAAGTTCAATCAGAAATCCAAAACACTGACTGAGGCTCAATATTTCTTTTGTAGCCGCTAAAAAAGTTTCAATATCGGAAATGATAATCACACTGAAACGATAAATAGAAGATGGGAGAACTTCTTGATCACTGACGCTAAGGCAGATGTTTGCTGCAATAACAATGGCCTGTCTTACGAGGGTCAAAGCGAAAGATAAATAAGGCCAACCTTGTCACTGTGCGAGGAGTAAATTTTGGATCAGAAGTAATACTAGAGCACGATCAAGCAGTAACTGAAAATATCTCACGCCTACCCCGCTTCATGACGGCAGGGCCCCTACACTGCTATACCCGAGACTTGCATCACGGTAGAGGAAACAAGGTAGGTTCAAACCAGTCTTTTTCGTTGACGGTATGATTTTGCTGACGTCACGGCAACGAACCAATAGCAGCGCTCATATTGCATCTGGTAGCACTGCTACCCGCAAATCTGACTCCACTATAGGTCTAACGATATGGCGTTTTGGTGGTCATAAAGTTTGTTTGAAATAAGGCTTTTTTATTGGCTAGCCGAACAAGAAGAGGTGTATTTTCTCCCTAATGACCCTACCTTGTTTCCTCTACCGTGACTTACATTCCCAAATGTGCGCATTCACGCTCACGATAGACAAATAAACCAAAGCCATAAAAATCGGACCCTAGTAAGCTCCCTCGCAAAAACTGTAGTCAGTATCAATGCTACAGACAGAGGTGTGCCCTCAGTGATCAAAATAAAATTAGAGAATCGTGCCACCGTTGCAGTAAGGGCGCCTCTACATTTTTCATCAACTCTTACACAAAGCTCATCAAAAATGTGAAATTTTTTTGGATAGAAAATTTTGTACAGACAAGTGCATGCCAATGCTAAAGTATTTACGGTCAATAGCAAAAAAGAGCTATCATTTCCGAGAAATTGTAAGTACTAGCAGCAATTTTTCCAAGATATTGATAATAGTGAGTAAGAGACATTCGTATATGTCCAAAAAGAATAAAGTTAATTATTAAGACACTAAGTTTATTATGGTATTTGTGGTGATAATATTCATCTGAATCATGTACAAATACTCATCAACACTTTGTTTTTAATAACATATTACAATTTTATGACCGATGTGAAAAAAACGTTACTTATGTAACAATTTCAGAAAAATACATGAGAAATTATTCCATAACACCATCACTAAATGTTTACAGTGCGCAGAAACCGAAATAATTAGCCTGCTTAGAATCAATAGGCATAATAAACGAAACTTGCATCAGGCAGGAAGAGAGCAAAAACTCAAACTTTGAGATGTAAAAATTTCAAGACGATTTTTTAGATATCCCACATAGAAGTTCCTTCCATGTGTTCACTCGTTGCTATTTTAAACGCAAAAAATTGACTACAATATCTTCTAGTTGCAAATGACAACCTCGTCTTCGGTAATAAAGTTTTTTTTAACAATCCTCGTGCTAAATGTAAGACGCGCTCTAAAATTATTCTAAAATTCTTGAAACAGAATTTTTCTGGAGACAAGAGGTTAATACTTGGAGTAGAACTTAGCACAAATTTTCTGGAACGATCAATCACGCTAGTATGCAGAAGCCGTACGAAAATATCTAAATCATCACCTCATTAGACGGCAGCCACTAGAGTTCTCGTTTTCAACACGCACCAATCGGCAAAACTGTTTATAAAAAGCCCATGCTGAAGTATTATTTTTTTAACATTGACTGGCTACCGCAGCTGGCGATGCAACGAAGGGAAGGAGTAGCAGTAACTGAGCCGAAACGTCTCACGCGAAAACTTAACAGATCGATAGAGAGCAGGACTTGCTTGATGTCTGCCTGATGTTACCACCTGCAGAAGCTGCCTTGACAAGAAGCGGCATTTAGAGACAAGGGTCAACCTCATCAGCTTGAGTGCATATGTAAGGGTTTGGAAATTTATCCTCGTACTAATAATGCCATTTTAACCATAAATCAAGACGTTATGCAAAGGCAACTCACACATATCGTGTTGCAGTACAAAAAGCGCTTAGTAGTTCAACAAACCTATCACATCATGCAGAGTTGACAAGCCTAAATAGTCCAAAACCTTGCCCTCATTTGACCTGTGCACAGCACTGATGACATTGCAGACCTAAGCACGGAATGGACCTATAGAAGAACAGACCAATGCGCAGCAATGAGGGGCAGAAGAGGTGCAAAATAACGGCAAAATGAGCAACTGAATTCAAGAAGCAAAAAGCACAGAGAAATGGCTCTCTAGAGAGTGACATGCTGACTGACAGACGCAGCTGAAGTAGTCGGATGCCTTAGATAAAGCAAATACCTATATCTCACGGAAAATCAACAGCGAATAAAGAATCTCCTCTTATACTCTAAAAGTTTGAAGGTACAACAAATAAAGAACAAAGTTTGACCCGACAGCGAAATAAGCCTAAGTGAATCCATCAAAATAAAAAACATTATAGGAAGATGTATCCAAAATGGCAATCTACTACAAAAGTATCAACGCAATATTTGTGCCCTTCTTGGATACTTTGTGTGAAGTTAAAATGAAACGAAAGCCATTCAGCAGGAAAATATTGAAGACGCAATGATGCTTTGTTATCGTCTACTGATGAAAATATTCTCGTGAATGCGCTAAACGAGTTCAGTGAAATGTCTCAACGCTGTTCACAAAACTTAGATCAAAACATACATAGAATGATGCTCATGAAACCTTTTTATTGCAGAAGACCATATTATAAAACGATTATCGCTAAATCGGTAATGATTTGAAATAAAGGTTCCAAGAAATATAAGTACATGGGATGTTTTTAAAAGAATTGTGAACCAGTATAATACCTTCACTACAATTGCAAGACAAATTTAAGAGAAAACTCACCTTTTCAACAGAAGAGGTAGTTATTGGGCCCAATAAAGTTATACTTCCAAGATTCACCGAGATTGGCTTTAATACACAGTTTCAAGTTCATTGCCTTAACAATGTCGAACAAAAAAACAAGACACAACGCAGCTCTCCTAAAATATGGTTAAAAATTGTTTGTTTCATACTTCTGGTATCCTAATCGTCAATTAAGTCTGTGTGCTGGCCGTGGTGGGACTCGTATGGAGATTCGAGAATGATCAGCAGCAGAAAAGTATCTCGACATTTACATTAACTCTCGAGCAATAAACAGCTGCGTATCAATGGCAATAGAACTTGAAAACTTACCTTGTGAGATCATAAGCTTCTCTCTCAGTTCATCAGCACCCTTGAGATGAAGAGGCAAAATGCCAAGATATATCACATTAATTATTACTGCCATACCTTCCCTATCTCTTCTACACCGATACGTACGTACCAGCAGAAAAGTTCACGACGCAAGACCATTAATGCCACGGTCTGCCATCGTTACCTGCGTGAGCTCCACACGAGACGGGGATGCTCGGGAGCCATGCAAGTGGCGGCTACTCACGATGGGTTTGCAGCGGTGTGTGTCCACGCAGTCGATGGGAATCTTGAAGAGCTCCACCTTGCAGCCGTACGCCTGGGGGGTGAGCTTGATGATGGAGTGCAGGGGCACCTTTAGGTACGGCAGCTCCTCTGCACATGATCATCAATTCATGAGCCACGAAGTTTTGAAATACTGAATTCTTCTCATGAAGAAAATGGCAGTTAAGTAAATTAGATGCCATTAAAACATGTCCAAATTATTCGGCACCACTAGACATTTGCTCGTCCATTGTCACTTGCTCACCGCTTGTTACAAACATGATGCAGACGAACAAGAATTCCTCTTACTAACAGCGTTCAACTAGTGTAGCTGAAATCACGGTAGAAGAAACAAGGTAGAGTCAAACCAGTCTTTTTCATCGACCGAGTGACAATGCTGACGTCATGGCGACGAATCAATTGCAGCGCTCATATTGCATCTGACAACACTGCTAGCCCCAAATTTATCACCACTATTGGCCTTACGACATGTCGCAATGGTGACGTTTGTTTGAAATGAAGTCGTTCTACTGGCTAGCCGAATAAGAGGAGGTGTGTTTTCCCCCGTAGAAATGACTCTACCTTGTTTCCTCCACCGTGACTGATATGACTTTCTCCCGCTAAAAATCTATAATAAATTTTGCATACAAATGCCGCTTGAAAAAGTTCGTGCTGCGTATCCCAGTTACTGAGTGGGACGAAAAATGCGGCCTCACCGCCAGTTTTGTCGAGGAAGTAGGCGAGGACACAGCGCAGGACGGCCTGGTGGCCCACGACAAGCACGTTCTCCTGGCGCTCGAGCTCCATCATGACGCTCTCCAGCCGGTACACCACGTCTTCGTAGCTCTCCCCTCGCGGGTATCTGCACAACACAGCCCAGTTACACCAGCGGCGCCGAACTATGTCCTCTAATGATGGTCATCTACTCCCTTGGAAGAAATTACAAACATCGCAAAAAAGAAATGCCGAAGGTATTAATCGTGGGTATTATTTGGATGAAAATATTTGTTTGACATCCACATCCGGTAGATTTACATAAGGAAAATTTCGAATACCGTCATTTTTGACCGGCCGTGTATACTAATATTTTATAAATCTCTTCAACTATCGAAAGGGCTTTAGATTAGTGAGATACTTTTTGCAACTAGTTTTTAAAAACCTGATTTTTAGGTCTGAAATTTCGTTTGAAATATACTTTTTTCACAATAAAAGTAACACCCGGATGTAAAGAAGCAGTGAAGCCAATTCCCCTCCCGCATAGGTACGGAGATCATAGTCTGTAAGTTAAACCTGAACTGATTACTGTACTAGTCACATCCTGTCAAGTACTCCCTGCCTTGTACTGATTACACCACTAGACCATGACCTGTACTAATAACATAGTAAGAATTAGACCCTGACCTGTACTGGTAACATAGTAAGAATTAGACCCTGACCTGTACGAGTAACATTAGAACTAGACCCTGACCTGTACGGGTAACATTAGAATTAGACCCTGACCTGTACGGGTAACATTACAATTAGACCCTGACCTGTACTGATATTTGTTATTGTCCCTGGCGGCGAACTCCTCAGGCAGCTGCTCCTGTATCTCCTCATACGTCAGGCCTTCACAGATGCCCTGCGACGAAGAAATTCACGATTGAATGACTCATCTCGTTGATTTAATAATATACTCAAATATTTCTCAGTCCTTCTTCGGTTTTGATATACCGAGATAAACTAAACCCAGCATTGACGAATATAATCACGCAAATTATAGCACACAGAACTTTATAGCAACACTAGACAACACCGAATCCAAACGCTTCGTGTGGAACAGCACGTCTACACGGAGTGGAACTTTTACTCCCTGGAGCCTGTGGAAGACTTACAGCATCGATCTCATTGAGCGCCTTCCAGCGTTCCTGGGGAGCGTCGATGTTACCGGCGGTCTGGATGGTGCGCTTCATGTAAGACGTCCATACTCTCAAGTTCGGGATGCTTTGGCTCTTGATGAACTTAGCCAGAGCTTTGGAGTACTCGAGGCCGTTGGGGGACAGGTCGGAGTCACCGCCAATGCGACCCATCTGGTTGAATACGCTCTCTCCATGCTGGAAGCGACGCACACACGTAAGTTGAGTGTTTTGAAATCTCACTGAAGTTGAACGCTTTGATACTTAGTATGTCTAACTGTTTTAACTATTTTGTGTAAAATAAGATGCATGAGAGTTAATTCCGATAAATTTGGAATTTGGAATTACATGCAGCACAGAAAATGCGTGATATTAGAGTAGTTATAAGACGTTGAAACGAGCGGATCTATTCATTATGAGAACAAACCTAAAAAGTTATATTTATGTGAAAATATAAAGACAAAGGATTTCTTAAGAATACATTCATAGTTTTTTTTCTAAGTTACTTGTATTATCAAACCTAACACTGAAAATAAATAACCTAGTGACACTTCCGCATTGCATTGGATTAGATGTTAGTTTATGCCTCCCTAACCACAACAAAGTGTTCCAAAGAAAGGAAGGAGGAAGGTACCACTTAGTATTAACTTGAGGGAACGCTGAATCTATGCACTAGGGGCATAGAATCAGTGAGTTGAGAAAGAAGTTTATGGAACAAGATAAAATTTGAAAAAGAAAGAAGTAGTTGCTGAAAAACAGGACAGCAGTGAACCGAAAAAAATGGTCCGTAACAAAACAAAAAATTCTATTTCAACAAAAAGAAGGCCTACCTAACCGTTAGCTCGAAACCTCACATATACCCCCTGGAAGTACTAATTCCAATATATCCAATAGTTATATCCCTCGGGGGGAGTGGCGCTTCTAGTAAATTCCCATCACATAAAAACAATTAATGCAGTAATTTTAGTAAGAAAAAAAAGGTGCACATACGTGTGGCTTACTTTTTGTCAGAGGCAGCTAGCGAGATGTCGTTCATGTACAACGTAACAATGAGAAGATAAAAAAAATGCGTTCTTCACAACCAGATTCAGTTTGGGCTTATCACTGAAGTAAGATTAGGATGAAAATCACCATTGCCCTACCAGCAGTGAGCTCAAATGCCATCAGTACAAGATCTACAACAGCTTTGTCAAACTCACAATTCACAACCCAAAATGAAAGAGAAGTTTTCCTACACACTTCGCAGCATTCAAGAGGAGGTAAATACATGAATACGGAGAATAAAATTTCAATAACACGAGTGTCTTCCATCTCCTCAAGTGGGATTAAAAACCTTTTACTCGGAATTCATTGTGCACTTTCCGAATGGTAATTAGAACACGAATGAACTTTGGCAAGAAATTCTATGAAATAATTTTGCTCAGAAAAAGGAGGTTATGGACCTATTTAATTAATGATACTGTTGAAAAAGGCATCGACCACTGCCGAACTGTAGCGTTCGGTATCGTTCGGAAGTAGATCAGGATTTACTGACTTACATGAAGTTGGAGGCAATCTACTCATATCAAGTATTTAAGGACTTACTAACCTACATGAGGTAAAAGAATCTACTCACTCTGACTAGGAAGTAGATGAGGACTTACTGAGCTAGACGAGGTAGTAGAAGAGAATGTACTGACCCTGGTGAGGTAGATGGAGCGCGGCGTGATGTGGATGTTCATGAGGTAATAAGCCACGCGGCTCTGGATGTGGCCCTCCTGCTTGTGCACCACCACGCGCCTGCCTGCTCGCGCACACAACACAACTCACACCACCGCCAACCCGGGCATGTTTCACAAAATAAATCATCGGGCTAAACGCGAAAAAGAATAATTTTTTTAAATGCATTAGATATTCTGAAACTCACATCTACTCTAACTGGGACTTTTTGTACTATCCGTCCTAAACGTGAACAACTTTTCTTAAACTGGAACTTCAAAACTAAACTTTTGCTCAATTTTATTCTTGAAAATGAGTTGCAACAAGTGAAGTTAACCTTGCTTGATAAACGTGAAATGCTGAAAAAATACATAAAGGCATAAATATCACTATTCCAATGGGTGAGTATTGTTAAGATTGGGACTACTATCACCAACATCAGAGAGCAGATGGATAAGCAATTTTTTTATAAAGAAGATAATTCCAAAGTGAATAGTATGAAATGAGATACCATGTACATTGTACAATACACATTCATAAAGTTCAAATAGTTGAATTTTCAAGCTTCAAGTTTCAACATTTTCAGTTTCATTCTGCACTAGTTTCTTTCATGAACTCGAACAACACACTGTAAGTGGAACATCACATTCCTGTTACAAGATACGCTAGTAACAGGAATTACTGATATGTAAAATAATTACATACCAGTGTATGCAATTATTACGGTGTAATTATAACGGTAATTATTATCAATCAATTACGCATGTTGTTCGCAGAGCACATGTCAGGCAACATAGTCTGCCTCAATAATCACATTAGTTATTCGTGCAGCACCGACGACTCGCATGTCAGTTCTTCTACGTACTACACTGTCGAGGTCAACTACAAGCTAGATCAACAAACTATTAAAATAACATTCCAGTGTATGTAATTATCTTAGAGGGCAATTCAATGCGCTATAATGCTAGCATATGGTGCAAAATAAGCGACAGCCATTATGTGTTCTTGAAAAAGAGATGCTCATGCTCAAAATCGTCCTCGTAACTACAACATCTGCACACTCAATATTTTAGTCGCCGGAAAAATCCCACGACAAGCAAACCGCATCCTTAAAAGCGCTTAATATAAGTCACTCAGGAGGTGGCTTTGGACATTCAATAGAAGGCAAAAAAGTGCAATTTAGAATAACTTCGTTACAAGACGCTCTTTCTCTCCCCTTGAATCCTCTTTTTAATTAAAAAACGAATTACATAAAATAATGTACACATGATAAAATGTAGCATTATAATTGAATAACGATTATGGAAATAATAAGTAAATTTCAAATCGAAACTTCGTTACGCACCAGCATCAAAAATTTTCATGAAGCTGAAGGTCTTCTCATTCTCCTCGTCGATGGCCTCGTAGCGACTGCAGTAGTGGTCGATCCTCTTGAGGAAGTCGTTGACGGCGTCTTCTGTGGCCATCTCGCTGTAGTCAGGGTTGGTTACTTTGCTTTCCTGCCAAATTTATTACACGAGTTATTCGTAGAGCACGCACGCCACGCTACATAGTTTACAATAATTAATACACAAGTTATCCGCAGAGCAGGCATGCCACGCTACTTAGTCTATCTTAATAATTACACAACATGTACGTAGCGCATACATGCCACGTAACCTAACCTACCTTAATACTTACACAAAGTATTTGTACAGAACACATGCCACGTCACATAGCCTAACTTGAAAACTGATAACATAACCTAACGCAAATTGTTCGCAAAGCACACCTGTCAGGCAACATAGTCTACCTCAATAATCACAGAAGTTATTCGTGCAGCACAGACGACTCTCATGTCAGTTCTTCTACGTACTATACTGTTGAGGTCAACTAGAAGCCAGCTCAACAAACGATTAAAAAATACGTAAAGAATCCCTTTGTATTTTCTCTTACAAGCATCATTGGCGCTGGTGAACGTATCGGTAAACGTTAACAAAACACAACACATTCCAGACACACGTTAGTGTTTGGAGTCCTCTATCCGAGCATGCAGACAATCTGTACATGATTTTTAATCATTCAACAATAAAGAACATCCAATACATACTGTGCGTCTTTCATTTACAAATGCATAGTACACACATCGGCGTGCAAGCTAACCTTCGCACAACTGATATAAAATCACGATCCAAATTGAACGTATAACTAGACGAAGAAGAAAAATACCGCCAATATCTGTGAACTCTATTTGAAGTAATACCACACCAAAATTTGCCACTTCTATTATTTAAAAGCATGCTTAGAGGATAAAAAACAAAAGGCTTTGTTATAATTTTATAAAAACACTTTGAAAATCTTCAGAGGTGAGGGTTTCAGCAAAATACCCAGGTGTTTCACTGACTATATTTTTCTCCCTTCGCTATTTTTCTTTCTATCTGGATCCTTTCACCTATTACGAGGAACGGGTGCTGCGAGTTCTAAAATTTACGTGTTCAAACGGAAAATTGCATCCTTTTTACGCAAGTGATTATCCAAGTACAACACTCGTTGAAAACGGCTCTTTCAGAAAAATTCGCAGGCAAAAAGATCTGCTAGCTGAGACAGATAAATCAAGATTCAAAATCAAAAATCTCTAAGCAAGGATCCGGAAACAACGCTCTGCAAGGATCCATAAGACAGGACTTAAACAAGGATCCATAGGCAAGAAGCCAAAACTGAGGATCCAGAAGTGAAATGCAAAAGCAAAGTTTCACTGAACTAATTTAAGGAAAAGATCCATAAGCAAAGATTCATAACAAAGTTCAGTAGGGAAGACTTACAAATATAGATCTTTCAACAATGATCCATGACCACAGATCCATGTAAGTACTGAGGTTCGTGAGCAGAGGTCAAAAGCATACTACATTCACAACCACAGGCAATGACTCAGCCTCAAAGCTGGTAACACAACAGCATCCCACCATCGCCCAACAACTCACCATTATATTGGCCTCGATGATCTTAGGCTCGTTGCAAATGGACTCAATGAAGAAGAGCTTGTAGCCCATTCTCTCAACGATTATACTGTGGATGAGCTTCCGGCGCTCCTGCGTTATGTTGGCTGCATCATACACCGCCACCTGGCCGCCTGCACTCAGGAACTCAACTACATCCTGTAAAAAATATTGGCAGTTAATTCATTTGTAAGCAGTGCGTAAGCCACACAAATTTGTCATTATCAAATGCTGTAGTGAGGTAGCGCTGGCTGCTTTTCAGTACAATACGAGCAACGTAGCAGAGGACAAGAAATGGAAACACCAACGTAGTAAAATTCATCAGCTTCTTCAAGAAAAGGAATAGGCATAAGGGAAAGGCACGACGCACCAAACACAAAAATTGGAAAAACGATCCCTGTAATCGTGTTGACGCTTTTAAGGTAGAACGGATGCAATTTTGCCATAATAAACCGTTCGGTGCTCAAATCTCGCTGAATAGAATAACTGCTATCCGAGATCCTTTTTGAAGAAAAATTTACGATGGCAGAACAGCAACTTGTGTTCTCGTGAGGAACATCGCTTCCACGGGACATTGATCACTTTAATACGATAACATAAATTTTCCGAGCCACATGAGGGCTTCTGAACTAAAACAAAGGTGAAGAGAGTAGTTACGACAACTTTCACGAATTACGGTAAATCCAAATCACCATGTAGGCGAAAACACTAGCTCTCTTACTAGGATATTCACGATGTCTGTAAAGCTTGTACGACCAATACAAGATATCCATTACGAAACATAAAAAGGATAACTGTAACATACTTCCACTGATTTGCAGCGCTATGATTCATCACATATCTTGGGTACATATCTTGGGTAAAATGCACGAATACAAGCGTTCATACATCAAAGACGGCGTTGTACTTTTAAGACATCCGCCATGAATGCAAGTTAAGCAACGCAGGTCATTATTCTCAGAGGCCTCAGTCCAAAGGGCAGGTGGACTTGGCCGCAGGCCAGGCAGGGAGGAGGCAGCCTGCAGACGGAGGGACGCGAGGATGTAGGTCACAGGGTTGCTATATTGGTTAAAGCGCTCTGTTGTCATATTTTTCAGCTCATGGCAGCCCTGCAGAGTTGGCATGGGCTAAGTTGGTTTTATAAAGAGACCAAATATGAGACTAAGCCAAACTTGAGAATTTTGGTCAGAAAAGCAATCGGGCAATCTTGGTAGGCCATTGGCTACTTTATCCTCCCTGAACATCCAACAACTTATATTGGATCAGTGATCACCAACTGTAATCTTTCTTTTCAATAATACTGTGGTAGGAATGTCCTACTTTTAGGTCTTGATAGACTTCGACGAGAAAAACTGCTTCAAGATAAGAAGTGCCTTGATGGGTAATAAAATACATGCCATACAAACCTTCCTTAGGAAAAATTTTCAGAGCTGGGAAAAACAAAAAAATTGTAAGAAGTATCAGACCATTCACAAGGAATGCCTCCACAAAAGAAAGTTGCTGGACACAAAACACACACACGGGCAATGGTTCAAAGCCTCGTTTTGCAGTTAGCTTTCTTTGAAGAGTTATAAGACAACCCCTAGACTGTAAAAAAGACACAAAAGTTTAAACCACTCGTACGGCGACCACAAAAGTGCGAATAAACTGAAGTTCTAATACATGCCTGTGCGTTGAGCTTATCCTACTCGTCAGAACAATCCAAATGCTTTCAACGCGGCGATTCAAGCGACACAAAAATCGTCACTCGTCAGACAGTGTAGGAGCGACTTGAACAAATTTACACGCATTCTCAGAATTTTTTGTGTGATGAAACCTTTTCACATACGCATTTCAATGAATAAATTTCTCAGAAGAAACTTTACAAATAATTTTTTATAATTTCTATACCCTCCAAATTTCCCAACAAAAATTTTTCCTGCACAATATTAATTAAACTTAAGTTCAAAAACTTGAGTTTAGATGAGTGCAACAAACAAGTACAGTAACTTCGCGTCATATGAGTCGCACAGCGCTAGCAAATCCTGACCCGCTATTACGAACAATTGATTGGTTATTAGAAAGTTTTAGCCTCCCTTTACCACAACAAAGAAGTTCAGAAGAGGAAGGATGAAGACACCATTTAGTATGGAGTTAAGGGAACGCGGAATCTACTTACGAGGTGTACAAAACAGTAAGCTAAGAAAGAAGTTCATAAAACAAGATAAAAGCAGAACAATAACAAAGGTGTGGTCGTCTCACCTGAAGCGCGTCGAGAGCCACCTTGTTGCGTATGGCCGTGCCCTCTCTGTTGGCCGACAAAAAGAAGTCGTGCCCCGGAAACAGCCCCATCGCCTTCCGTCGGTAGTCCCCCACATTAAACACTGCACAACACCAACTTTGTGTTAGCTGACGCAGTGAAGTCACTCCTGATAATTGCTAAGACTCAGTTGAACTTTTTGGCCGGAGCTTCTGTTATTTTAGCCGCCCGATGTATTGGGTGTACTTAAGTGGCTAAAATTATAAAGCTCCTGCAAAAACGTGTGGCTGAGGAGAACCTAACTTGAGAAGTGCAGCACAGCAAGATTGAGGAAATTTCAAATTTTATGTTAGTATCGCATAGATAACAGATTTTTGACTTACTTCTAACTTTGAAAAAAGAATACTTGCAAATATGCGCAGCGTGTAGAGTTAGAAGCCTCACAAGATCGGCTTCACATGGTGATACAACAAAGACGATATGAGCTAGGTTCGGTTCATGAAGTCAAATTTAGCTATCATGATGCGTTAATACTGGAAGATAAACCAAATTTAGAAAAAAATAATAACCAACAGTACATCCTAACAGTCTAAATGCCTTTATCTGAGGCAAGCAACATATTGTACACTCGATGTGAGAAGTGTTTGCAAGGCTCGCACAGGAACTAATAAAAAACCAAGGCAGTGCAAACATACGCTATTAGTGCCACAAAAACACGAGAGCTCACCTTTAGTGGGCATGCCCGCCCAGTTGAGGTAGCGGGCGAGCTTCATGGCGATGAAAGTCTTGCCTCTGGCCGGCAACCCCACCATCGCCACCACGTGCGGGATGTTCACTGCATCGATCGGAGGATCTGGAGAACGAAAAATGTACGCATTTAGGATTATGGTATTCGTACATGTTAGGATTATGGTATTCGTACAAGGTAGGATTATGGTATTCGTACAAGGTAGGATAATGGTATTCGTACAAGGTAGGATTATGGTATTCGTACAAGGTAGGATTATGGTATTTGTATATGGTGGGATTATGATACTCTTATATCGTAGGATTATGGTTTTTGTACATGGTAAGATTATGGCATGGTACAGTATTAAAAATTTACCCATGAAGAATCATATTCAAAATACACGTAGGGAGCAGAGCATATCATCCATATATTATGATTGAATTCATAAGTATTTTTTACAGGCATATTGAAACAAGAGCCCGTCTCTTGAACCTGTGGCGTCTTTTAAACTTGTGCGTCCCCAGATTCCTGATGGCGAAGAAAAATGCATCCGAGGCTAGTTTTTCAATACAAAGGTTGCCTCTGATTCGAGCTTTCTACAACGGCTTAAGTGTAACTTTTTTGTCGCATCTTATCCAAATGAAAAGTGGTTGCACATTCGACAAAAAATTACAGTTTGTCTTTCATAGATTTTTGTTCAGAATAATTCACTCCAAATAAAGAAAGCGAATACGAAGCCAAAACAGTCTACATGGTTCAGAGATAAACAATTAAATTCAACAGTTAACAAATCTAGAATCTTAAAATTAAGTAGGTTTTCGGAGTTAACTTATAATTTACACACAGGGCCTGATGTACAACAGTAAAGATGTGATACGCATTCTGATAGAACATCGCGACGCCTGAGAGAGCGAATCAAATGCACCTGTCAGCTTTGCTGTATTGATGTTTTGGAAGGAAGAGTAATGGGATCTAAGCATCAGTGATGCATGCCACTTGCTAGTGACCAAGTGACTTCATCAACACATCGGCATTCTGCGCCAATATCGTGCATCAAACCAAATTCACGTACAGAAACCAAGGAACTTCGAGCGTTTTCAGAATTCACTAAAAACGGCTACAGTTTTCCCTGCAAATAAATATGCATCATCGAAATAGCCTTCTAAAGCACTAAAAAAAACGACGCTTGCAGTAATAAACAAAAAGGAAAAGTTTAAATTGTTTGCACAGCTCTGAGCTATTTGAAGATCGTGTCCGTCTGTCCTGTGCGTCACATCAGCTTCTGAAAGCGCCACCTGTCACCTAGGCATCGCGACTAAGTCAGGGTTTCACTTCCTGACGCGTGATTTCGAGTCGATGAGCAGGTAATATCTACGCGAAAATGTACAACATCGATATAGCACTTCGAACTGTCTGTTGTCCCGCCGATGTTAAGTTAGGTCTATTTTCTCTGCTCAAGATCACCTAACATTCCAATGAGAATAAGTCTCACTTCAAAGGTTAGATTAAAAATCATAAGTTGATTTAAGCCTTCCTAACAGCATAAAATATGTTCCAATGAGAGTAAATAGGAAGGCACCATTTAAAGTAGATATAGGGAACGGGGAATATATGCACGAGTGTGCTCTACACTGAATTCCTTGGGCACAGAAATAGTGAGATTGAATGAAGCTTATGAAAGAAGAAAAATTCGGAGAATAAAGCAATCGGAACTATAAAACAAGACAGCAGTGAACGGAAATAATGACCCGTAACGAAATAACAAAAAAAAAAAGATTCAATTTAAGAAAACCAAAATGTACTTAGCTCAGGAGGACCTCATATCTTCCTCCTGGAAGCTCTTATTCCTATGGATACAGTAGTTATATCCTCTTGAGAGGATACAACTTTGAAGAACGTTCACAAGCACACAGAAGCACGGGTCAAACCCTTGATGAGTACAACACCATCATGACCGAAATTACATATCTAAAGACCAATAACTTAAAGCTCTTGCCGAAGCCAATATCATAAGAAACGAGGTCGTGACTGTTTATAAAATCAACAAATATAAAACATAATCTGATCCATAATTTATTTCTCTCAAAAATGGCCAAAAGTGGAAGCCCTTGTTTTGAAAATCAAATTAATTTGAGACACATTGATACAAGAGGCCGCAACCAAAGCGTCATGCAAAAATCCTCAGGTGCTCGATGTGTTGAAAACCGAATCAAGTTGAGAGAAAATTACAGTGGCGAATGAGGACAGTTACAGCACAACTGGGTGTGCTCTAGTTAAGCAAAATCTCACAAGGAGATTTGCCAGAGCCATCCTAGAACAGGTAATAAGCTAACAATATCACAATATCTTGTTAAGAATAAAAACTAAACCTTTACATCATGAAGCGCTTTCTGTAAAGCCAAATATCAGAGCTCTTGAAAAATCCACAAGTTCCCCTAAAGAAACCGGGTAACTTCAAGATCTGACGAGATCAGATTTAATGGGATTGATCCCATTCACCCCAAGCATGTTTTACTTAAGTAGAGAAGCATTTAATATCAAACTACGAAATATAGTCTATCATTTTGAAAATCAATAAAAGGAGTGCTCCATGACCTCAGTTGAGTAAATAACCAAGTAAATAACAACCACACCAAGTACGTGAAACGACGGCGCAAATACTGCATCTCTAGGGTGAATGGTGTTGCTAAAAAATTTACGCACTCCACTAAAAACTGCATTCCCATCAAAAACTTAAACACTGTTCAATTGGTTTCCAATACAGCATATCGATAGGTTAGAAAAATTCCCCCGCCGGAGAAGGCAACAGATGCCGAAGAGGTACGTGCGGGGCAGCAGCGGCCGAGGGCGCTGAAGGTGCCCTTCACCTCCCGTCTGCACGCGTTGCTGCATGGCAACCGCCACAACTGCCGCGCTGCTGGGCCTTCACAAGTGATCAGTAGTGACTCTAATCAAGATGAAACTCGTCAACCTTTAGCTTGAATGACATCTACAGCGCATGTGTTTATTTTCGAACTAACTCGAACCTGATCGAGAATAGATTGGCTTCTCTATCGGCATCATATTGGGCTAGAGATGGTACGGTTAGATGTTGGACCCGCCCGTTACCCGGCACGGGTACCATTGGGCTAACTGACTGAATCATGACACTGCATCCGTCCGCCACACGTGTATTTCAGGACTAACTCTGACCTAATCGTGATGCTGTGTACGTCTGCCGCACGTGTATTTTAGCATCAACTCAAAATTAATCATTTGGGGCGTGCAGCATCATGATGCTGCGTACGCCCACCGCACGTGAAATGTCCGATTTTTAGAACGGATGTTCAAAATTAGATTTGTGAATTATTCATTTACTTTTATGTGTGTAATATATTTCTGTGACTAAACTGAACGATTTGCTTTCAGATTATCTCTGTTACGTTCATACCTCTCATAAATATTGGCATCCATGTTTGTCTCATCTAAAGATCAAATAAGAAATGTCCCACTGTACCAGTTTCATAAAGGTGTTGATCCAGTGGGGCAGCAAAATGTATTCAGAAGACTTTTGGGGTTAATGTAAAAAATGAAAGAAGTTGCATGAGACGATTTTCACACTTTCGAAGTGGTGATTTTACTTTAAAAGACGAATTAAAGAAAGGTCGTCCAAGAACACTTGATTCCGATCAGTTGAATGTTTTTGTGTCCGAGACTCGGCTGGGAAATACCGACACTCATCCTCCATATTCACTTGACCTTGCTGCCTCTTATTTTTATTACTACACATGTATTTTAATGGACTTAGGTAACAAGAGAGAAGTTGATTGAAAAACAGTTGAATTTGCTTTCCGATTGTAAACCTTCATGTTTTTATAAGCGAGGCGTTTACAATGTTGTTGAAAGGTGGAATGAGGTCATTGAAAACAATGGCGAGTATGTTAATGATAAATATTTCCATTGTCATAGGCTTATTCACTTTTACCCAAGATTTATTAATCAGTCATTACTTTTGCACCAACCTGATATTTCAGTCCTAATTTAAAATTAATCATGATGCTGTGTACCCCTGCCGCACGTACATTCCATGTCTAACTCAAACATGACACTGCACACGCTCATCACACGTGTATTTCAAGGCAAACTCAAACATAAAACCGACCGTGATCCTTTACCTAATTCCAAACTGACTGATGGTACTCATCTACGAGTTATTCGTTAAGCAGGTATTTTGAGCGATACTTCATGACTAATTGCAAATCCAATTTGACAATATTTTCCTGCTTTCTATTTAAAACCTTCTCATACTCAAAACTTGTAAATAGCTCGTAATTTATTTTTAAAATTTCACGGTCGATTGCCCAACATTTGTGAAATTGAATTTCCTTTTCAAATGTGATTTTTCCAGAACGCGTTTTTCTAAATCTTTGAATAGAAAATTTGTAATTCATTCCACGCCGGCAGCTGAGCAGAAAATACGTCTGAATGTCATCTGGCGCAGAAATGGTAATGCTTTCAAAATGTCCCCGCCATTTCCATTATAAGCAGGAAAATATTTTATAGAAATGGCGATCCTGACAGCGTAAAGGCTGAAAACGACGCCACTAATTCACGAATGCGCGCACTATCACAAAAACTCTCATTATAAAAAATAACATTCTTTTCTTCATCATTCAATCCTAGCACTTATCTATCAATAACTTAGCTAGTCCATGACTGTGTGTTAAATTAGATTGGAAAAGTTAGTTTAAGCCTCTTTGATCACAACAAAAGTGTTCCACGGAGAGGAAGGTTGGAATACACCATTTATTATGGAGTTAAGAGAGCGAAGAATTTATGTACAAAGTGTATTTCCACATAAGATCCCTTCGCATAGAAACAGTATGGGGGAAAATGAGTTTATGAAAAAAGATAAAAAAGGAATAAGAAAGTATTGAGTGATGAAAAAAGGACATCAGTGAACTCAAAAAAGGATGGGGCGTAACAAAAAACTATTCTATTTCAAAAAAGGAAGGTCTACCTAACCTCTAGCTCGGGACCGCAAATTTTTCCTCTGCGACTATGAGTTCACGAAATATTGAAACAGAATAGGCAGTAGGAACAAAGAAATGAACGACGAGTACTGAAAGTACACTGACAAGGTTCAAAACGACAATTAACCTTCTCTCACGTCTGAGTCTTAGAAATTCAATTCGTTCAGAAATTTCAAGTCACGCTTAGGATGATCACCTTATTCCTGATGAGGGTTTTAGGCAAAAAAGCTTGCTGGTGACGCTCTCTGAAGATAAAATTGACGACTCGATAAGCCCATCAACGTCTATACATAGAGTCAAGAGCCTTGGATTGGCTGAGCCAGCTGTTTCGTGATTGGCGGAGGTGAAGGAGTGTCTGGAGGTGTGTGAATAACAGTCGCCCCAACAGCTTTCTACTCAATACGAAGGCAAAAAGCACGTTCGTCCTTCAAACAGGAGTAAACTATTTAGACAGCATGAATTTCAAGATCGAAATACGTGCACGCTCGACTCTAATGGGTACTGTGTTGAGTCATAAAGACACGGCGCTTCAAGTGAAAACTTCATTAACAGATAGGCTGCCTTATTTCACCGAGAAAATGGCTGAAGTAAAATGAAATACCTTACCTGATGTAGAAGTGAGTTAATTTCAGTATTCTCTAATACAGTACATTAGAAGCCCAAGTCGTTCAGAGTGTTCCGTTCGTTTCTACAAATCTCAGATTCCTGAAGAGTGATGAGAAAGAACAAGCTTTCCTCAAGAGTGATGAGAAATAGCAAGCTTTCCGCAAGAGTGATGAGAAAGAACAAGCTTTCCGCAAGAGTGATGAGAAAGAGCAAGCTTTCCGCTTACTATAACTGCAGAAACTCAATTTTCTACGCGCAGAAAATATACTACATTAAATGTTGTTAATGAATAAAAAAGGATAGCACGTGCGGTTTTCAGGTAGTTTGAAAAATTAAGATCCAAGAAGGCAAAGTTATTTAGGCGGCTCTACTAAGGAATAAGATTTTATGAAGAAATTAACGCGTAAAGCCATAATCGGACGACAGCTCTCGACACTAACTATCAAGCGGGCCAATCTCAACGGCCTAATTTAATGCGAATTAGCTAATTAGCTAATTCTAAGAAATAAGCTCGTCACCATTTCCTCAAGAATAACTTTACCACACGATAATTGTTTGCACACCGTTCAGCCTCCCTCGGCTGTTCTCAATTTCAGCGCTAGAATAAACCTACCACAGTAATAAAAAAGACGCGTTTTAACACTGGGATTGTTTGGTTTACGCTACTATATAAGTCATTAATAGCAGTTAATGCAGTTATGTGACGTTGGCAAAGTAAGTGCGCAGTAGATGAAGCATCAGTGGCGCGAAAGATAATAAAAACATTTTACACCAAAAATCACCT
Organism: Platorchestia sp. MABIK; assembly: GCA_014220935.1. NCBI lineage: Eukaryota > Metazoa > Arthropoda > Malacostraca > Amphipoda > Talitridae > Platorchestia > Platorchestia sp. MABIK. The sequence goes on along the minus strand of JACJUY010000413.1, from coordinate 132,298 downwards.
GAAAGTAAGAACCCGAGATTACGCTGCGATTAGATAAGTAAAACATGGATGATAACTTCACAATGTTAACGTACGGAAACAAATAATTGAAGTATTTTAACGGTATACCACCAGTGTCTATCCGCTGTGTTTCTTGAGCGATTTATAACGCAACAATTTTTACTTGAAAGAAACAGCAGCGAAACATACGGTTAAATGGTAACGAGAATCAATATACGATTAAATGGTAATGAGAATCAATATACGATTAAATGGTAATGAGAATGGATGTACGATTAAATGGTAACGAGAATCAATATACGATAAAATGGTAACGAGAATCAATATACGATTAAATGGTAACGAGAATCAATATACGATTAAATGGTAACGAGAATCAATATACGATTGAATGGCAACGAGAATCAATATACGATTGAATGGTACCGAGAATCAATATACGATTAAATGGTAACGAGAATCAATATACGATTAAATGGTAATGAGAAGCAATGTACGATTAAATGGTAATGAGAAGCAATATACGATTAAATGGTAATGAGAATCAATATACGATTAAATGGTAATGAGAAGCAATGTACGATTAAATGGTAATGAGAAGCAATGTACGATTAAATGGTAATGAGAATCAATGTACGATTAAATGGTAATGAGAAGCAATGTACGATTAAATGGTAATGAGAATCAATATACGATTAAATGGTAATGAGAATCAATATACGATTAAATGGTAATGAGAAGCAATATACGATTAAATGGTAATGAGAATCAATATACGATTAAATGGCAATGAAATCACTATAAAAGAGTGCTTGGAAATGATAAACACTGTGCGATTAAAACGTAATGAGAAAATCATTATAGCAATTGTTGCTAAACACAACATTAACACATTCTGAACAGATTTGTCTACGAAAACAATAAAATCCCAAAATTGACTACTCCATCAGCCATGTGACGAGTCATCAACTTCGGTAGTTCAAGGTTAAGACACTTTAAAAACTATGTAGCCTGTAATTTTAGGTGTTTGTGCAGTATGTTTTTTGAGGACCATGGACGACATTTTCCGTGCGCCATTTTCACAAAGCAATGATGTGGTAAAACATTTGAGCCTTGAACTGTTCATGGACTTGTAGCTGTAACATGAAAACACACTAACAGCACGAGCGTGTCCTGCAGACGTCCGAAGAAAAGAGAAAGTGCAACACTAGCCATGGATTAGCGGCGGTTCACCCCCAGCGATTAGTACGTAAAAAAGTGTTTCATGCTTAGACTTCCCTGACGTCTAATTTTCATTTGGCCAACAAAAGCCCACGGGGTACCGAAGCGACTTCCCTTCAGAGTTGAATCAAAACGGCAATGAATTTTCGAAAGATATACCTCGCTGCAGAGCTGAGCTTACAAATTATACGAATTAGGTATTGGTGAGTGGCTTCACACTAAATCAGGAAGAGTTTGAGTCTCAAGTTTGATTTTAAAAACTTGAAACAAATGAATGAATGGCGATTCATTTCGGTCTATTCTGCAAGTATTCATATTGCGAATAGCATTTCGGTGCGGAAACACTTCTATTTAACGTCTTGTAAGATTAATAACTAGGAATTAAACATCAAAAAAATAAATTAAACAACTGAAAGACGACATTTGACACTTTTTATTCTTTCAGCCAGTTCTTCGTGAACTACGAAATATCTCATTCCACTGAGGTATTGAAACGCGTCAATGCACTGGCCTACGCGCATGTCAGCACGTTAATCGCCATGTGAGCCACCCGTGTTGCACGGAGGGAATTTTCATAACGCTGCTGACCGACCAGTAGTCACAAACTCAATTTTCATAAATTATTAATGAAAGCTTAACGAAGGCCCGATCCAGTTAATGTTTACTAATTTCAAAATTGCTTACTTCAATTGGCTTTGAATTTGACTTAAATATTGAACTTACTTTAACCCATCGCAGTTCACGTTTCAAGTTCAAAAAGCTAGCAATAACACGGGTGGCAAAAAACGCACGGCAGAGACTAAACGTTCCTTCTTGTTATTGTATCCTAAATTTTTACTTTCAATTGAATACAATTTCTAATTTACATGCTTCGTTTCTTAAATGTCTTGATAGAACAAAATGAAACATTACATCGCGAGAGTATAAAACATAACGTGAGAAACGTATATTTAAAATTTATTTCAAGAAGGTGCGTAGTTTCATCAACACTTCAACACGATCGATCGAAAGCAATGTTTTCGTGAACAATTGTAGTTTTATTCAAGACCTATTTCTTTCCCATCTAGCCTACATGTTTCGAAGAACTTCATTGAGAACAACAAAGGCATTTCTCTAAAGAGTAACATCGAAGTCGTAACTGTACAAAATTTTCCAACTTCGTTTACAAGCACTTGATTAGCACCAAGTCCTTGGTTAGCACCAACGTTCCGTTCCTTACAGACTTCAAGTTTCTACACGAATGTGCCTCCAAAATTACAGAAAGCTATTTTTCATAACTGTTCAAGAAATCCGAGTCAAAAGACACCGATCACGTAGAATTTAGTTTTTTTACAGTTTCTTCCTCTGACAAACTTTAAACATAATGTTGTCAAGTGAAGACAGCGCGTGGCATCCCAAAATTCGATCGAATTTTGTTCCCACATTTTAATTATCTTTGTACTATCAAATATTGTACACGATGAGAAAAACGACAAATATTTGAACAACTTTTAACATTTTAATACTTTCCACATACGCTACAAAACGTCCATTGGAACAAGTGCTCAAATGTCGATGCTTGTGCCTAATGAAAGACTCAATGACGCTCTCTCTGGCCCAGCCTCCACCCACGGTCACCTCCCTCAGCTCTCCCCACCAACATTGATCGGTTAGGGCGTTGAGCGGGAGACGGGAGGGATGCTAGCTGGGGAGACTTGTTCTCATGAAGGGCACTCGCGAGTCGAGAGATCCTTCTCTCCAGGAGGAGGGATTTACAATGTTTCTTACCACGCAGATGTCACCAATATTATCTGTTTACAATTCTCAGTGGCCTCGGGCTTATAACTCGCAACGATAAGAGTTTTTCTACCCATTGATCTTGATTTTATAATTCTCGTTAAGCTTTCATTTAAAATTGTAAATGACATTGCTATGATACTTTTCCGCGGCCATGATTTTAAAATTCTCAATGATTTAGCTTCAACAGTCTCTAATGATCTCGATTTCGGGACTCCCAACGATGATCATTTCACGACTGTCAAGTGTTCGCAATTGAAGCCTCAAGTTATAGAAGCAGCGGAACACGCGTCGCTAAATGAGGTACCGTGAAGTCACATTACGCTCGTCCTCTCAAGCAAAGACAAAACTCTGCAGAATGAAGCTAATGCTAACTATTGGATACCTCAGTGTCGAGTACTCCAAAACTTGTTTTGGAGGTACAAATATTACTTTCGTACAGAAACACATATAAATGAATACATGGTGTATTCGAATTTGAGATAAGTGAACTTTTTCCGACAGAATGACCTGCAATATCCAGATTTATAAAAATTTCTGCTCACCAAAAACAGGAAGTTTTGAGCGTAATGCAATATGCAGGGTAGCAGACAGAGATAAAGAGTAAAGATAACGCTTGGAATGTAGCTACAATCATTTCAACACAATACTGAACAGGCCCTAACCAAATGCATTCATTGAAAGCTCGTTGAGTTTCGTTACCAGAAATAAGTATATTACTTGATTTCGCTTTAGGAAAACTTACACTAACTTGTAAATTTCGCGAATAATCACCTGTTCTTTGAAATGCCTCGTAAACAGCTAGGCCCATAAATTTGAAGTGAAATGACATGGATGTAGAATGCCAATCAATGAAAAGGGCGGACGAGAATATAAGGAAAACAGACGATTCAAATTCAGCAAAATGCAAATCAGCACAATAACGACGACATCATCATCCCACAGCCACAGCATTGCTACAAAAAACAACCCCATTCCCATCGCAGCTCGAGACAAGCTTCAAGAAGTTTCCCTACTTCCTACATTTTCCCGCCCAATGCACTATTAGAACTCGAAGAATAAAACCTCAAGCAAGCAGTAATATCTTTCAACAGTATGAAAACACACACAAAACTATTTGTCACAATCGTGAAATGTTATCAACTATTCTCACAAACAGTTCTAAACGAAGTAGTGACGCCTCATTCACAGAATCGACTGGAGAGGAGCTACGGCAATTCTCAGGGCTATAATTAGCGAACAGTTGTGAGCCAAGACGTTCAGTGTAGAAATAGTTGGATGGACAGTGTGCTGCACAGAATGCATCGTAGGACTCAGTAACTGCAGCAATGTATGATGCAAACGATCGACACACTGAATATAAATAGTTGGAACTTAACATAAAATTGAACAACTCGTAAGGCAGATACCAAGGAAGTACGAGGTCCAGTGTTCGAGAGAAATTCCAGCTAACGAGTACATTCAAATTTGTTGGTGCTCAGTTGAAGATAAGCACAGGATACTCATGGATTATGATTGACAAGAGAATGCGGTTCCAGTAAATTTGAACAAATCCGAGCCATGCAATCAATACCAGCTGAAAAACAATAATTCTACGATTTGCACCAAGCATTTCCCATCGGAAGGTATTCTAGTGGCCAAATTCACACAATACACTATCCACTCCCATTACGAACAAATAGTAAATTGTACTATTAGGATATCATTACAATAAAAGCGAAACCAATAAGACCAAGAAGTATTTTGTTACGAGGGACATAACTATAACGAGTTGAGGTAGCAACAGGTGTGGGAACTGACGTGGGTGCGCATGAGAAGCGTTCGGCTGTGCAGCTCCATGCGAAGGCACGCGCACCCGAGGTAAAATGTTGGTAAATTATGGACGAGATTACACAGTGAGGGTTCCTGGCCTAGTTTGCAGTGGGAATGGTACTCGTGCTCCGTATCTGTTCTGAATTATTCTTAAAGATCGCGTTGAAGTACGTACACTTAAAAAGAGTTCAAGAAAACGTATTGAAAGTAAATCGATGAGAATCACAGTTTTCACAATTTTTTTCATTTTTCCTAATGTTTTTTTAAAAAGTATCGCAGCAAGATAAACTCATCCTGGAAGTCGTTCGAACTCCATCTATACAATGCCGATTATGACCAAATACTTGTTTGTACCGATGCCTAATTTGAAACATTAACGACCACTTTGAATGCAAATACAAAATTTCAGAGCCGTCGTACCTTCATACTTCATTTCCCCAATCTTTAAGATCTCGCCTCGCATTTCCGATCCCCACTGCAAGCATGCACAAACTTGCACTCTTCGGATCAGAGTCCACAGCTCAGAAAGAAAAGAAAGAAAAACATTTATTTCCAACAAAGTACAAACATGAAATGTCGATACATTGGTTTTTAAAACACCTTAACCTAAACATCCTCAATTGATAATAACACATTGGTATCGTGATACCCGTGAAAAATGTTGAATCAAAAAATGGTTGACAGAAAAGAAATGATTGACTTGCGAGATGACGTGACACTCGGTCACTTGAGTGACTGACTGAATGAGAAATTAGAAGTTGCGTGGCGCAGAGACAGCGGTTATCTTAAAAGTGTCAACTAATGAAAATTGCACTGCGATTAAGAAAACGTAGATAATCCGATTATAGTCTGGCGTTATTTATCGCGTTGCTGTCATTGGGCTCGGATCACCTAAGTCCTTCATTTAGTGTAACTCTCCGCTCTCCTTGAATTTTCCGCGATGACATCTACTGCTCCGTGAGATATTTTCTATATCATTTGGCGATTAGTAATGAAGCGCAGCGGAGCAAATTGAAGATGACATTTCAAGTGTTGCACGGTCAAAAATGAAGCAAACGAGCTCGTGTACGGCTACGTAAAAATTTTGTTCATGGTGTGAGAACAGGCGTACTATACATTGCGTAGAAACTTGCATCATACCGAGTAAAGAAAGTGAACCTAATTTGAACAGGATTAGTAAAATCTTGGGGTTCCAAAAACTCACCCATCTGGATTTCAATGAAAATCCATCTGGTTTTCTGAAATTATTGCAACTTCTTGATTGAACAAGTGATCATCGCTACACATGAGTGTGAGGAACCTAAGCTCTTATAAAAAGTAAAATGCAATAAATTTATACTTTCAGTCTCACATTTTCATTGATTTTTCAACATTTTCCTGAACGCAAAAAACTGGTATAACTTGTTGAGGAAATACAAGGAAGTAACTGGAAATACTATCGAATTACCAAGTTGATGAAAACAGATTAAATTATATGTTAGTTTAAGCTTCCAAACGCAAGAACGCTGCTCTAAAGAGATGATGGAGGAAGGCACCATTTAGTATGGACTTGAGAGAACGCAGAATCTCTGCACAAAACGTATTCTCACACAAGACCCTTTGCACATATAGACAGCAAGCTAGAAAAGGTGTTAATAAAACAAGATAAAACTTGAACAAGAAACTCGACGTTGCTGAAAAAAAGACTGGGGTAAACCGGAAAAAAGATGGGCCAAAACAAACAAAAATCTATTCTATGTCAGCAAAAGGAATGCTTACCATTCCTTTAGGTTGGAACCTCAAAACTTCCCCCTGCAAGCATGGCATTTAGAAATAAAACAATAAGAAACCTTTAGTGGGAATTCTCAGTTTTTAGGTTCTTCAAGTATTTTGTAAGTTGTTTTAGGCGAGTGTTGAGACTCAAATCCTAATTTTCCACATCAAAGAAATATTTGCACTTGTTATAAAACAGGACAATTAACATGACTGAATTTTTAACATCATTCGCATTAACAAACACGTCAGTGATTAATTTGGCATAATTTGCTCGGCAGAAAACAAAATATTATAGTACGTTATAACAGGTGTTCGAAGGTGTTGAGTCACGTATACCTGAGACAGAAAAAAGTATCAAACTCTGTCCACATATTTATTTTCATAATTCACAACTGACAAGATTCGCATATTTGCTCAAACAAAACCCTGCTTTATGCAAGGGATATTTCGGTAGAGAAGCAAATAAGATGCGACACGAAGCAACAGACATAGCTAAACCTTGCAGAAGGTCCGCCAAATGTCACCCAGAGGTGCCCTGTCACTTGCGGACGTCATTCAAACAAAATTTCATCGAAAGACTGAATAAAAAACGTTACGACCGAGTTCATATTGCGATATCGTCTCAATCGATGTGCGGTGATAGCAACCAAAAGTGAAGCGCGGGAAGGAAAGCAAAAATACGTTGTAAATAGTGATGTACCGATACCATTTTTTTGGCCGATACCGATACCGATACTCCGATACTTAGAAATACCGATACTTTGACCGATACTACTACCGATACCGATACTTCTACCGATACCGATACTTCTATCGATACCGATACTTTTACAATTATATTAAAATTAAACCATTATAAGCCCTGCATGGGTGTTATAATAAAATTATTTACTAATATATCTAATAATAAAACAATATTGACAAAGTTTTCGATTAGGAATGATAAAATTGCTATTGCTATGTTAACTATATCGTTTGATTCGTTTCCCGCCCAAAGATTTTCGATTGCGTCATCTTTCCGCTTTATTTCGTTTGATACCGTTATCGGCATGTATGAACAAACATGTATTCGCTGCTAAGCAATCTTTATTTACCAACTGAGGTTATCATCCCACTAAATATATTAAAAATATTTTTCTCCATTTACAGGAGTAAACTAGTAATATAATGTAGCATTTAGTCTCAGAAATAGCAGCGTGAACGCAAGTAGTATGCGTACTCGTATGTACTAACACACACAGTGTACAGAAGCAAACACGGCTCTTTTCGGTTTGGTGGCCTATCGAATTTTAATATTTTTTTCGCCAAACTATGTATTTTGGTGTGAATAACACAAAAATGAAAACCATTTTGTGGAGAAATTATTTGTCAAGCCTGAAATTTGCTTACATCCATTAATATTTTGTGAAAATACTGCGGTTTCTCGGTACGTTTTCGCCACACAAATTCACACAGATACGAGTCCATCATTTGTCGGTGAGTGCCTCCCTGACGTTTTTTTTCATTTTTAGACTATGCTATGCACTGTCAATCATTTGAATGTGTGCACCTGTTGCAGGGTCCACCAAGTTTTCACCATGATTAACAGGGAGGTGTTTGAAATTATTCCCTTGGTTAGGTTAGTAACACTTAATGAATAATTTCTCCACAAAATGGTCATCATCTTCGTATTTTTCACACCAAAATACATACTTTGTCGAAAAAAAAAACATTAAAATTCGATAGGCCCCAAAACCGAAAAGATCTGCAAATACGCAGCAAACTATAAGATTGTTCGTGAATTTTTCAAACATCTTAAAATAGAAGAAAAATGCAAGATTCGTAATGTACGGCGATTTACATGCTGAATTTAAATAAAAATTTTCAGCTACTGCTATAGTAAATTTACAAAAACTTCAAAATGCGCCTTCAACTTTATTTGTTTGGTTTGATTTTTGTTAGCCTGTCACATACGCTAAGAAATGAAAATTAGGTCAAACTATATAAATTTTAGTTGTGAAAGTATAATAATTTGATGTTGCTGCTGTGTTTTTACTGTGTTTCACTATTCATGCTACATTGCTTTCACTCTCTGACCGTGCGTGACTCATCGGGAGTTAAAAAGTTTTTAATTCAGTTAGCGGGCCTGATCAAACGCTATAATTCAGCAGTTAGCTAACTAATTTACTAGGCATGAATAGGCTCTTTAGTTGATTACTAGTGTGCACGGCCCGCCAAAAATGACGGAATTCAATACCTTTCTTGAACAAATTTTCCAGACGTGGATGACTAACAAATATATTTATCGTTACAGTACCCGTGATAAAATTTTTTTATCGTTCTTGCGCACTGGTGAAACTCGTATCACAGATACGGTCATTATGGCTACATTTCTGAGCGTGACAGAAAAATGGAAGAAGCGGACTCCAAACAAATAAACCAAGGGTATTTTTAGGGAGTAGCAGGACCCGTGGAAATTCTATGGACAATGTCATCGTTAAGCTAGGTGGACCCGTGAAAAAATTCCGTCAACATTACTCAACCTTTCCTGTGAATGCTGTCCTGTCCTAAACTATCCTAACCAAAGCTATCCTGATAAAATATCAAACATATCAATGCATGTAAGGGCCATCTTTGAATGTTACACTGAGATATTCGGTATCCATGATACCGCACACTCAGGCATCCTATGTTTCTAAGAAGCGGACACCAAACAAATACATAAGTAAATAGATAAATAAACACACAACGGGTATTATTAGGTTAGATACTATTACTTTCACGATTTATGACATTCATTTTCATGATAAATTACGTATTATTGAAAAGTATCGGTAAAGTATCGGCCGAATTTTGCCGATACCGATACCAGGAAAATGACCGATACTTGCCGATACCGATACCGATACCGATACCGATACATCGGTACATCACTAGTTGTAAACCAGGAGAAAACACTGAAAGTCGCTATACATGAACTCAGAAAAAGCCAGTGTTTTTATTCAGCTCATAAATGCGGAATGTAAAATGCAGAGAATGTACCAGCATATATGAGCTCGCAGGTTTACCAGAGCATTACTATATAAATATAGTCACAGGTGTTGAATTTCATCTTTTGTCAGGTGCAAAACATTTTTCTTAAAATGAAATAGATACGTGTCATGCTCTAGTATCATTAATGCTGGCATTGAGACAACACATCTATATTTATCCGGTCACATCGAATTCTCTTAAATTTTTGAAATGACATCTGATACACATATACTACGAGCCAGAAAATGGTAGACTTGCAGTTGAAAGAAATGGATGTTCAGTAACGTCAGAATTAAATTTTGTGAAGAACTGAAGCAAGGTTTCACGATCACATGCGTTAAAATTTGCTCGCGTTTTTCATGAAGTCGACGTTTTTCGGCAGTTCAAAGCTGTTGCTGAGCGCACAACAGCAGCAGCCGGCAGGACCACGCACTGTTGACGTAGGAGACAATAATAGCTTATCTTGGATCTGTGCAAGAAACTGCCATCGCACCTTTGTTTCCTCCCCCAAAAATAAATCTGTACGCACAGATAAAAAGCATACGAACTGCAAACGCTATCTGACGAACCAACTTTAAAATTACAATTCAAGTTACGCTTACGAGATAAAAAATATTTTATTGAAGACGTATAAATCCCTAGCACAATAATTTGCACTGCCGTAAGCAGCTGCGACAAGCTACCCAAAACAACTAAAGTAACGAATGCTCTACGAACAATTTGATTTGCTTCTCGAGCGCCCAGAAGAATGTGAGGCGATAGAAGGTGTGTAGTTCTTAGCCACATAAAGATCAGGTCAACGACACGAACCCCCCGAGTGAGGTTCGTGTGACAACAGAGGTCTGTGCGACCGAACCTTGACCTGAGATTATTTTCATAGACCTGAGAAAACAGCCATATCGAAATGAGATAGTGTGAGATTCGCAATGTGTTACCCCTAGCTACGTCTCGCCTTCCCCTTCTATATCTTCATCCCGAGGGCAGTAGGTGCGCTGAATCACTAACAGCAGAGAGGGGACGTGGGAGGAAAGAAAAGCGGCCACGAGACGACGGTGTGTAGAGCAACAAGGCAAGGAAAAAACCATGTTGCAAAGCTATCTTCATTTGTGTATGTACACTCTTGCACAACGACAGAGATGAAGTGACCTAATTCTTACATGATAAATTAGAGCAGTTGACTCGAAAAAATGCCTTGCAAAATATGCTTTTTGCCCAAGTTAGGTCAGATTAGATATTAGTCAAAGCCCTCCTTACAGACCCAAAATCGTTTCAAAGAGAGGAAGGAGGAAGACACCATTTAGTATGGAATTAAGGGAACGCGGTATCTAAACAGAAAGGACATACAAACAGTAAGTTGAGAAAGAAGTTCATGAAACAAGAAAAAAGTTGTTGAAGAAAATATTAGGTGCTGAAAAACAGGACTGCAGTGAACTTAATAAGATGGTCTTTGACATAACAAAAAAACGTTTTATTTCAACAAAAAGAAGGCCAACCTAACTCTCAGCTCGGGACCTCACATTTTCTCCCTGGGAGTGCTAATTTCCAGTTACAATAGTTGTATCCTCCTGCTCCTGAAAGGAGTCGTCATCAAAGGAACATCCAACGGATCTGAAATGAAGTTCAGGTGAAAACGCATATTCAAGAGCAAAGGTTTTTATTCGACCTCACCAGCAGTTTAAAAGTTTATAAGAAAGTTTTAGCCTCCCTTTACCACAACAAAGATGTTCAAAAAGAGGAAGGATGAAGGCACCGTTTAGTATAGAGTCAAGGGAACGTGGAATCTACGCACAAGGTGTATAAAAACATTAAGTTGAGGAAGAAGTTCATGAAATAAGATAAAAGTTGAAGGAGAAAGTAGAAGGTGCTCAAAACAGGGCAGCAGGGAACCGAAAATAGATGGTCCGTAACAAAACAAAAAACCTATTAATTTTCAACAAAAAGAAGGCCTATCGGACTCTCAGCTCGGGCCATCACACATTTTCGCCCTGAGAGCGCTAATTCCCATAGATACAATAATTGTATCACACTGAGGGGACCTCACCAGCATCAATGCCTACATTTCGCTAGTAACTAAAGACACAAGCCTGAACAAAACGTAGATCCAAGCGGCAGCCGCACGACGAAGATAAATGCAGCAGAGTCTATAACGAAAGCCACTATGGTAGAGCACAGATCGGCAGCTCATCATTTCCAATGCAAGATAATCCCATGGACGCGTCTGAGGACATGTTCGACACTCATCTCTAGCGCAGAACTTCCGGCTATCCTTGGAAGTACAGCTAGTGGTGAGAGATCCGACTCCCCCTGGCGCGTCACCTAGCATCACTAACATCAGCTTCAGTTGTAGCTCGGCTGAGGTAACATTCCGGCCCTCCATTTATCTTTTAGCGGAAAGTCAGCCCTGATTAGATCAAATTATTAGTTAGTTTAAGTCTCCCTATCCGCAACAAATTCGATCCAAAGAGAGGAAGAAGGAAGGCTCCATTTAGTATGGAGTTAAGAGAATGCGGAATCTATGCAGAAAGAGCATAGAAACAGTAAGTTGCGAAAGAAGTTCATAAAACAAGATCAAACTTGACGAGGAAAGTAGTAGGCACTAAAAACAGGACAGCAGTGAACTGAAGAAAAATGGTCCGTAATAGAACAAAAAAAAACTATCACATTTCAACGAAAAGAAAGCCTTCCTAACCTTTAACTCGGGACCTCACAAATACCCCTGGGAACGCTAATTTCCATAGATGCAATAGTTATATCTTCCTGAGGGGTTCAAAAGCGCGAAGACCTCGAGCAAAAGCTTCACGTAAATTTCCCGGCGCTCGTAACATGAACCACGCGCTAACGTGGCAACGCGCATGACAATCATTACTGCAGAGATGAACAGTTTTGAACTCGAACCTAAAAATAGAGATGCTACAGACCTACCGTACAGATGTAAGTACAAGACTTCATAAGCCGTAACCCTCTGCACAAACTATTGCACCGCCCCCACCCTTTGCCTTCGGTACCATCTCAGAATTACAGGATAATCCCTTGCAGCTCGCATGCGAAAATAAGCAAGCAAAAGTAAACATTTGCACATTTTTGGCAAGGGACTGAATAGCTACAGAGAATACACCAGTGCTTGTCTCACCAAACCTCAGAATGAAATAACACTATTTTCCTCAAGTTAGTTGTCTTAAAGTCAATTACGTCGAATGACTCAGCTGATTCTCAACCTATGTCGAAAAAAGTTAAAATTATGTTGCTAGTTGAAGAAAAATATACGTTTAGTTGGCGTAGTTGAGTCACAAACGCTACACGACGGCACATCGTAGAAGACTGCAGCACCGCTCGCAGCTGTGTTGCAAGGGAGGAAGAGGAATGGCGCTTAATGCACACCTCGCAGAATAATTAGCCCCTCAATCAAATTCATTCCTCATAAAACCCAGCAAATTTAATCCGTAGCCAAGTCAAAACTGGAAATCCACGCACTTTTTGTTAACAACATAGTAATATAAAAATTTTACTCAAAATTCGCCCTCCGTGAGTGGGCAGCGCTGCTACATATAAGCCTTCCGACACGGAAAATACGAGCATGCTCCTCCTCCTCCTCCGTGAAGATGCGCGTTATAAACATCAAAATGAACCATTTCCCTCCTTGCTTCAAATCAGGGCAAATGCAGAAGCTTGGGAAAGAGAACGGGTCAAAGTTCGAAAATTAACACTAAAGAGACTCATCAAAATACTTGGATCAGTGTCCTTCGTTGAAAACAACGCCTGGTTTATCTAAACGAATACTCAGCGTGAAATGTAATCAGTGGAATGGAATAAATTGGACCAAACATTTACGTTACATTTTTCAAAACATTATGTTACTAAAAAAACTAAAAATGTCTATCAAATTACCCTAAAATTGTTTCCGTTTTCTCGCATGCGACTCTCGTTGTTTTTAATGCAAATCGCCGACCGGTAAGAAATTTATCGAGCAAAAATACGTAAAATTAGATGACAGTCAAGCCGCACCCGAGTCCGGCATACATTCTGGGAAATTCTCGCCAGGCGCAACACAAGGGTAATATTTTCCTCCGCTCTCAAATGGCGGGTGCCTGCTCCAAAACCTCGTCTCCGGCGCAGTGGGCGGCCTTGGAATACCTGCGGCCTCAAACAAAGCCTAGCTAGCGTCCAGTAAAACAAAGCTCGATGCACGGCAGCGAAGCAACAGCTAGCTCTATTGTTTCGCTATAGGTGAGCAGAATTACACGAGCCAAAATTGCATTCGTTCGATATTCATGAAACGAACAAAGGCCCTCTGAAAATACCGTGAGTTAAACGAGTTGATTACAAAAACTAATTATGATAGTTGATAGTGTATTCATAATTTTTGGAGTAATTAAAATAATGATGGTATTAGGACTAATCTCAGACCAGCAAGCATCCCACTCAGTTTGGGGAGTAGATTTAACAGCCAGACAACATATGCGTTGAACACACGATGACAGGCGATCATTAGATCACCAAGATCCAAGACTTAGGCCCAAACTTTTACTCGCATTTTTACTCTAATCAAGAGCGGGAAAGTAATGCTTGTAATATTGCGTGCCAATTCGGAGATGCTGAGTCAGTATTTTTTATATAGCGAGGCGGTCCATCGCGCTATCATCTAAGCTTACGAACATCTAGTCAGCGAACGCACAGGAGAGCTGTGCTGAATATGAAAAGCTGGCCTTATCAACCCGCCTTGTTGGCACGTGCCCCTGCTGGTGTCGTGCCAACCCCAAACTGGCACGTGAGTGCCTCCCTTGCCAGAGGGCACGAGACGTGACGGCCTCTGCAAACACGTGTCCTGCTTCGAATCACAATTACTAGGCTCTTGGATATTTCATGAGCCGCACGTTGTGCTCCACATCACAATTACCAGGCATAGTTGCTCTGGGTCCCGTTGTGCTCTACATCACAATTACCAGGCTTAGTTGCTCTGGGTCCCGTTGTGCTTCACATCACAATGACCAGGCTTAGTTGCTCTGGGTCCCGTTGTGCTCCACATCACAGAAACTATATTTCCTACCACATTCATACGAATCAAATCCTCTACTCTGGTATCCATTATCTCATTCTAATCTTTTCATGTATGACAAGTGGACAACCTTCCGATATGTAGCTATCCCTAAGACTTTTATAACTCGATCATCTTCGATTTAAATGAATGAAACGGCAAGGGAACAGGAACATGGCCGTAGACCACTAGTACAATAATGGCGATTTCAATTTTCCGTATAAAAAATTAACTTGAGGGGTTTGATTTTCAAACAGTTTCAATAGACACTTTATGCAAGTTAAACGGCATATTTTTAGAGATCTAAAAGGACCACGACACAGACTTGTAATATTTTCGTTGATACAACATATACAATACATGAAAAATGAAACAAATCTCAAAAGACGAACAAACTGAATGTTGGAGAACCTATGGCTAATGTTTGAGAGCACAAAATCGATCAACTGTACTCAGCTTTAATAAGAGAAAATAAAAAGGGGTTCCGACAAGTTAAATCCTTATTACATTAAGGAAAAAAATAGCATTCTAGTTGGCTGATTCTACCATGTTGGTGAATTCTAGGCGTCACCATCTAGTGGGAGCCCTTCAACCTTATCATATGTAATACATAGAAATTAGAACCAAGTACTAAACGCGGACCGTCACAACCAAGAACATTGTCCGTAAGATAGTCCGTAACAAAACAGAAAACCTATTCTCTTCCAACAAAAGGAAGGCTTATACCCAACTTTTAGCTCGTGACCTCACATATTCCCCACGGAGTACTAATTCCCATAGATACAATACTTGTATCCCCTTGAAGGGATTGATTTGAGTACATACGAACTAGTTTAGGCTCTATCGTCCACTTGAAATATGGCGGCATTTTATAATTCTGTAGCACCGAAAGCATCAAGCATGAGAACGGATTGACGGTGCACCGCGGATCAATGAAGTCACAAGCCTGCGGTATTGCTCCTCACACCTCCGCATTCCAAGCGCCTCTGCCGTGACCGCGACGACTCGGTCGTAATGAACTCAGAAGTAGGTGATAAAGTCGCTGAATAACTCCATCTCTTCACTCCTCCGCTCGCTGCTACGTAAAGATCATTATGAAGATAGTAATCATATTTCATTCATCCTTAAAAATACTTCCACTAATGGTCTGATAAAAGATCACTGTGCACAGTAGCGTTAGTCGAGAATTGAAATAAGTACGTTAAAGTTTGAATGATTTCAAGACTCGTTGGTATCGTTAAATTCATATATAATATATCTTAGCGTGGCAAGCATTCTCAACGGCTATTTGTGCAGTCGATGCCGTCGTTTTCTAACTTTTTCTAATTATCCAGAGAAGCAAAATTCCCTCAACTATGAACTTTAAAAACTAAATTTAAAAGATATTTTTAAAAAGGAAACCAATACCATAGCCCACATTAAAGGGAAAGAACAGTTTTAAACGCTCAAACGCGGTAGAAAAAACCTCGTTAACACCTGCTTCGAGGAACTTGAGTTCACTACGGGCTGGAGCCAAACAAGGGAGATCGATAGACGTTTTTCCACCGTTCCGGAGGACTAACGAGTAACCGACTTCGTTGGTTGCTCCATTTCAAAATTGAATTTGTTTTGTAATTACAATGGCTTTTCAGCTCTTAACTTGGCAGGGCGTGAAATGAAAGTTGGAGGGAGAGAGAGAAGGAGGGAGGGCGTTGAACTTGAGTTTTTTCAATAGAAGGATTTCTGTATATCTTCTCTCACACTCGTGCTTTGTTTTCTTTATCGCCCAGTAGAGCCTCTTGTTTCGGCAAATATTTCACGCAGTTGCGAGGATATGAACTCGGGACTATCTTCTCTAAGTGGGACGCTCTGCTCTTACGTCACGCATGGAGAGTTAAGAAACATGGCAAGGATTGAGTTTTCTGGCTAACAGCGCCGCCACGCCTCGTTCAGTACTAAAATAAATGTATCGAAGTCGCTCAGTAGGTCAGGCTCGACACTTGAAATCCGGCTGCCCCGTGGCGCGTTGGGAGGGTGCTTGTGGCCAGTATCAGCTGCTCTACCGTAGGCCACGACTGTGTTCTGTCTCCACATTGTCGGTTGGTTGATTGTTTATAAGAAAGTTTTAGTCTCCCTTTACCACAACAAAGATGTTCAAAGAGAAGAAGGATGAAAGCACCAATAATATTATTAGTATTGAGTTGAGACAACGCGGAATCTATGCACAAGGTGCATAAAAACAAAAAGGAAAGAAAGAATTTCGTGAAACAAGATAAAAGTTGAAGAAGAAACTAGTAGGTGCTGAAAAACAGGACAGCAGTGAACCGAAAAAAGATGGTCTGTAACAAAACAAAAAACCTATTCTATTTCAACAAAAAGAAGGCCTACTTAACCTTTAGCTCGAGACCTCACATACTCGTAATCCCCCTGGGAGCGCTAATTCTCTACATCGTCGGTACCTCATTCTAGTCGCCAATAATTAATAGTGAATTAAAATACCGGTCTCAAAAGGGTGATCCACCACAATATACTGCAGAACAGTAATCCGCTATAATAAACTGCAGAACAGAGAGTAATCCCCTATAATATACTGCATTACATATAGAGAATCCACCACAATATACTGCATAACATAGTAATCCCCTATAATAAACTGCAGAACGGAGAGTAATCCACTACAATATGCTGCATCACATAGAGTAATCCCCTATAATATGCTGCATTTCATAACGTATTACTTTACCGGAACATGACGGTCAAACACGTGTTCAGCGTTGGCATACAATTGAACTCTTCAATCCCCAGGATACAATGCAGAATCAAGATTCATTTATAAGTACGTCGCATATATGAAGGGTGAATAAGTACGCCACTCAAACTAAGAAGAAAAATAGTGTAATTTCATATCTTAAAAGACTATACTTAAGTTCAAGGACACAACATAACTTAGGTGAACACAAAGAGGCATTATCACAGAAGAGACCGTTGCTTATCTCTCAAGAGCAGAGCAGACCGAGAACAATTATCATCTCAGCGATGAAAGCACATCACAAACAAATCTACTTGTGAAGTCTTATTGAATGAATTTCCGTAATGGCACGAAAGAATAGTACGCACACTTTGTTCTCACTTTCGTAAGCACATTGGTAAGCAAATTTCTTGGAGTGAAATGTAAAATAAGATAACAAAACTAGCTTAGTGTGGAATTCAATCACAAACCTGATTTCAGAGTTAAAGATCTATTTATTTTTTAGGGTGCTTGGATTAAATATTTGCAAGGATTACAGTAAACTTTGAAGATGCAACACTCGAGACTAAGCAATAATTGAATAGATTTTCGCTTCTTCACAAACTTTTTTTAAGCGTTCTCACAAATTCCTGTTGTCAGTCAAAGTTCGTCCGGAGAACACCAGACGATTCAGAATGCACTAAGCATCACAACCTATTGCCACTCGAGCCAAAAAAACGGCAAAATTGCCTTAATCCTTCAAGCGCGGTTACAAACTACCAAAAAGAAAGCAATTTGTAAGGTTCGCATTATGAATCGTATAAACCTTTCTTTTGGTTTCGTTCTCCTTACAAATCGAGCTCACAAACCTTACGTTCGGTAATGTTCTACTTACAAATCGAGTCCATAAAAACCTTACGTTTGGTAGCGTTCTACTTACAGATCGGGCCCGTAAAGCTGACGTTTGGTAACGTTCTACTTACAAATCCTGTCCGTAAAGCTCACATTGGGCATGGTTCTGCTCATCAATCGAGTCCCAGACAGAGTTAAGGTCAGAACTTGAGCTTGCAAAGTCTCCCACGCCGGTGCTGCGCAGTAATGGTCAGCATAATGAGCCCAGGCAGGTGTACTGCTGTACGCCGGTCACATATGCGCCACAGAACTAATGCCCAAGTTCATTAATGACTCGAGAATTATTTTCTACCCATGTGCTTTGTTTTCCAACTAAATATAATGAATAGAATGATAGCGCAAAACAAATTAACTTCTCTTTCATGCATGTGTTCATTAATGTTTCATCCATCATCTGTTTCAACATGATTCACAATTCACGAAAATGTAAATATAAAAATTAAACACAATCTATGTACAGTTTCTAAAGCATTGTACATGTTTTTAGCGTATCCATGCTTACTGACACAACAAAGGAATTAAATGCAGCGAAATAGCATTTACCAAGGACAATACCATGAATAGTTTCATAGAACAGCATGCGAAGTTGCGGAAGATTGTAAGTCAAAGAACTGCGCATTCTCGAAATTCGTGCTTTAATGAGTTCTTCAAAGGTGTAGTTCGCCGAATGTGTTCGACCATTCTGTGTCGAACAGCAACAGAGACGCCCTACATACCAGGCCCGCTAGGGCGCCTACTATTGATCAATTGAAATAAGCGGGCAGTAGAAAGGGCGTTGTGTGCAGGAGCTCGGACACCATGGCGACCACTGATGTCAGGTACTCGTCAACTAAGTAGAAGTCACGAAATCATCAAAGCTCGTAGGAACCGAAGGCAAACGTTCAATAAAATAACAGGCTCAAATTCTGCGCTCCTAACGCCGTGCAATGCGGCACCACAAGACCGTCAGTAATGAATGAGAATTCAATTCGAGGCCGTCGAAGCAAACCCAGGTTGCCCTCATGCTTTAGTTTCCGCTTTGTTACACGAATGTCAACGCGTGCCACAAATGAATTTTTATTCAGTAAACGTTCGTATTTAAAAATTAATCCCCATCATTTAGTGCTGAATTTCTGAAATATAGCTGCCACCGCGTTCAGATAAATACTTTTTCTTACGTCGCGATTACTGTCAGATTCGATCAAAGTGAAACTTTGAAAGTGCGATGTTGTTCTGTGGAAAAAAAATTAAATAAGATATTAGTTTTAGCCTCCTTAACAACCGCAACAAAGGCGTTCCAAAGGGAGAAAGAATGAAGGCACCATTTCCGATATAGTTAAGAGAACGCGGAATCTATGCACAAGGTGTATTCCCGCACAGGATCTCCTGTGCATAGAAACAGCAAGTTAAGAAGGATGGCTATGAATCAAACAAGATTAAAGTTTAAGGTAGAGGTGCTGAAAAATAGAGCAGCAACGAACCGGAAAAAGATAGTCCTGAACAAAACATTTTATTTCTACAAAAAGAAGGTCTACCTAACCTTTAGCTGATGACGGCACCTTTTCCCCCGTGAGAGCGCTAATTCCCATAAATACATTAGTTGTCTCCCCCGAGAGAATGTCGTTTAATAAGCATCATTAAGTATTGTAAATATGACAAATCCAACACACGCACAGTGAGACCCAATTAAATTTGAGTGTTTGGCTGGTTTTCTTCAAAGAATCCGCCTTTATTTACAAATTTGAGCTATCAGTTCTCAGAAGCCTTTTGCGATCATTCTTCCTTGATCATCTGGACTTCGAACTTGACCCCGAAAGCTGATTTTGAATGCAGGACACAGCCCCTGAAATTTCGGAGAAGCCACTAGTTCAAAGTCACTTCTCCTGCATAATGGACAAGCGGAGATCGCAGAAATTGAGCAGTGATACGTATAGTATACTTGTCGATGCCGAGCAAGGAAATGTGCGATGCTGGAGAGTGTTATACATGAAGGCTTCAAAGTCGCTTGCCGAAACAACACTCGCATTCAAATTTCAAGTCCATATGTTGATGACGCTATCCCCAGGAACCCAAGGATTGCAACACTTTTAGTTTGAGCTCAACTGGAGTTCAGAGTATATCGTTGCTTCTTGAATTGAACTGTTATAAATTAGTTTTAGCCTCCCTTTACCACAACAAATAAGTTCAAAGAGAGGAAGAATGAGTGCACCATTTAGTATGGAGTTAAGGAAACGTGAAATCTATGTAAAAAAGGTGTTCATGCAAAGGATCTCGTGCGCATAGAAACAGTAAGATAAGAAGAAAGGTTGTGGAACAAGATAACAGTCGAAGAAAAAAGTCAGAGGTGCTGAAAAACAGGACAGCAGTGAAGCAAAAAAAATATGGCCCTTAACAAAACAAAATTTATTTCAACAACAAGAAAGACTACCTAACCCTCAGTTCAGGACCTCACATATTCCTTTTGATAGCGCTAATTCCCATTGATACAATAGTTGTATCCCTTGAGAGGGTTTACTTCCTAAAATAAAAAAAATTAAAAATCACACAGCGAAACAAATGTTATTAGATAGACCTATGTAGTTTATATATTTAGCATAGTAATACTAACTTGTAGATTAGCTAGCATTGAAGCTAAGCGATGGCGGTCAACACGCAATGTTGACAATAACTTGAAGAAAACGTTGACATCAAGCAATCATATTTACAACGTTTCCGCTGTAGGAGCCAGTTAACGAGGCTACGTCAGAATCTCACTAGGATGAAAATAATAATAAACGAAGAGAAACAAAATCATTTACGCTGAAGAACAAGGTCTTTTTCCTCGTATGACGCGTTTCTGGTTTTGCTAGAGGTTGCACTTAAAAAAAAATACAGATAATAATTGATGTCGATGGTCGTCATTATATCCTAACACCACCAGAGGAGATCAACAATTTTTTATATGTTCGAAAATGAACCATCCCCAAAAATTATACTGACAGTACAAATCCCTTCAAAACTCGTCCCTGGGAGGCATCCCAAGAGACTCCTAGAAAATCAAAGATGATGACTAACACGAAAATCAGTGAGCCCTTGCTCAAGGACTTCTTGAAGAGAAAATAAAATAGACAGTAACGCACTTACCCGCCGTATAGAAATAGACAAAATTTAGCAGCACGGTAACAATCGAAGCCCGAGAAAACAACAGGTGAGCATTTGGCATATGCATGATTAGCTATCGCTACCAAATATAAAACTCATGCCTTTACGTCCAAGATTTGAGTGTGAATATTTTTAGTTTTTCTTGATAGCTGGCATTTTCCTTTCACAGAATAAATGAGACGGCTATATATTGAAAGAATACAAATAGCAATTAGCGTCGAGCTAAGGATTGGACAACTAGTTCACTACCCAGGTCACATTATCTGAAAATTCCGTTATTTGGGTGGCAACTGTCACCATAGCATTGAAAGGGACAAGAAAAAATAATAAAATGCGCTTTCACAATAATCTCGAAGGACTCTAAAACTTTCCAGAAACCAAGGATTTCAGGTGATGCATATGCAACAAGGACAACTGAAGCTCTTCAGTACAGTTCTTAAATCAACTTAACCAATTCGAATGAGAAATTTATTTATTTAATGAACCAAAAATCAAATCCTGTGATTCTCTAAAAGTAAAAAACGAAAATACTTCATAAACGTTTATCAGTTCTACAATTAAATTAAGAGGAAACACCATTTCACTTCTAAAGATCTTGTAACATTTGTAGAAATTGAAACACCGATGCTGAAGGTTATGACAGACCTAAAATCATCATTCTGGCATTATAGATGTAGTGAGGGATAAATGAATCAAAGCAAGCACTCGAGAGCAACACGCAGTGTTCCCATGTGGCACAGAGGGGTGTTTGATAAGAACGAAGAGTAGGTAATAAACATCATAATGCCATACACAGCCTACCGACGTCGGTCAAATCATGACAGTCAACATTGTTGACAACTGAAGGAATAGACAAAGCATAACACTCAGGGTTAAACAATCGCGATCCACGAAGTGGAAAAATCTTCGAAGAAAAAAATGAAGAAAGGATTCTAATCAAACAACACCAGAGTTTTGTTTAACAACCTAGTATGGCAAGGTCCGTCGTCCTGGTTTGGCAAGGTCAATAAAAGATGCCGTGTGAGTTGCATGATGAAACAAAAAGTTGACATGAGAGTAAGAAACTTAGAAAATGAAGCACCCTGCCAAGAGGTCGATCTGTGAGTCACTTTCACGAGAAGAGAGAAGGAAAATCGGAAAAATCTGAACCAACGTAACTCTTCAAGGACGAGGACAGATGCTGACAAGCGCTTAAGATAATCGAAGAACTAACTTTGAAAATAACAGTCATAGAAGTTGGAAAACTTATCACACGCACATATAAGATACGGTATCTGTAAAACACCTACTACAAATCTCGAAACGAGTTGCGAAAATGAAAATGTGAAAATCACTAACCAATTAATGCGTAACAAAATAGCGCTTTGATTCTCTTCGAGAAGAGAATAAGTATTTAATTAAGAGAAGCGAAACGTTCTGAATTACCAGTAACACATTCTTCTTAATTTTAAAACTGCGTCAACATCCGATATTTGCGGCTAACATTGTCTGGCCAAATGCACCGGTTTGAGCTGCATGAATAAGGTTCAAAGAAGCATCGGGATGGGCAAACACGAGGTGCTAGCGTGAGAGGGGTAAACGTTGGACCAAGGCAAGCACCAAGCGGCGGTGACTGCTTACTAGGAACGGAGGCAGAACCCTCGCCTGTCATTGAGAGTTTTTTTTTTGGCTCCTCCAGTTTTCAAAATTAAGTTTGAGAACGTAATAAACAAATGCTAATGGAGTCGAAAACCGATGAAAATGAAAATCAAACAAGTAGCAGACAATTTAAAAAGGTTTCATCAACAACTTGGAGTTCAATAAAAAGAAGTACTTGAACCGCAGATCGCGTTGTCTAAAAAGATATCCTAATCTACTTTTTTCGCGGCGCAACATTCTTAATTTCAATTTTACCCGTCCAGCGTACAAGCAACACTAAGGAGGCTAAAATAATTGATAATTATAATCAACTGAAACGTAAGACTGGCATGTGAGGGACATTCTCGATAACCGTGTCATCTAAACTGCACCTGTAGAAATGGGATTGATTGTTTATAAATTAGTTTCAGCCTCCCTTTTCCACAACAAAGAAGTTCAAAGAGAGGAAGGATGAAGGCACCATTTAGTACGGAGTTAAGAGAACGTGGGATCTATGCACAGCCACAAAGGGTGTTCCTACAAGTGATCCCGTGTGCATAGAAGCAGTAAGATAAGAAGGAAGGTTACGATTCAAGATGAAAGTTGAAGAAGAAAGTAGTAGGTGCTGAAAGACAGGACAGCAGTGAACCGGAAAAAGATGATCCTTAACAAAACGAAACAAAATTATTTCAGCAAAAAGAAGGCCTACCTAACTCTCAGCTCAGGACCTCACATTTTCCCCCCTGGGAGCTCTAATTTCCATAGATGCAATAGTTGTATACCTCTGAGAGATGTAGAAATAGGATAAACAAACCCGAAGAGAATCGGAAATCGACAGAATCAAAATCAAACGCGAGTCGTGTGCAGTTCAAAGCGTTTTGGCTAACGCCATTCAAAGCCATAAGAGTGACAGCAGTGTAATGAAACACATCATCCAAATCTATCTGATATTTGCCTATATCCGTAATGCCATTTTGTGGTTACACGACTGGCTCCCATTTATAACTATTGACAATGTATTATATCTGAAGAATTCTAGAGTTAATTTTACTCTTTCTTCAGTATAGGTCGTATTTTAATGACGATGTACTATTATTAAACTAAAACTTCAGCAACTAAGTAACCTCGTCAAAATTTTTAGGTATTTATTAGTCCTTGCAAAAGTAGGACACTTATCTAAAGAGAGATCTATGTAACACGACAAAAGAAACAAAAGATATGCAGATACGACATGAAAACACTAAGAAGGACGGAAGATAAAGATGTGGTAATTTGACATGAAAACAGAAAATAAATATGAACATTGCAGTAAGAAAAGCGGAAAGGAGAGACAAAATTATTTGAAGACGGAAAGGAGAGAGATTAAACAATTTGAGGACGGAAACGAGAGAGATAAAGGGAAACGATATGAAAGACGGGAAAAGAAATAAAGTAATACGAAGACGGACAACCAAGAGACAAAGTAACATAACATGGCAAGAAAGGCACAGGATAAAATAAGCGGGAAAAAATAAGCAAAAAAATATGTGAAAAAATAAGCAAAAAACATGCGAAAAAATAAGCGGAAAAATTAATTTAGCGAAAAATTAATTTAGCTGAAAAATAAATTTAGCTGAAAAATAAATTTAGCTGAAAAATAAGATACTAGTCAAAATTTTACTGATCGATCTATAGAAGTGACCATAACCAATGCACTTGGAAAGACATGATCCATCCAAAAAAATACTCGATATCGTACGCCGCTTGGATAGATAGAGCCGCCCGCAAAATGCACTAGTACAAGAACGAAAATGTCAATACAACTAAATATTTACCACGTTTCCTGTAATGGGCTAAACTGAAGCTCAATATTCAATTCGAATTTGAAGTCAATTGTGGTAAGCAATTTTTAAAATAGCAAACATTAACTGGATCGTGCCTTCATGTACCTTTCATTAAGTGTATTTACAGGTCGGTCAGCAGCATTATGAAAATCCCCTCAGTGGCCACCGGTAAGTCCCTTCTCAGGAAACGGGTTGGTAACAAAAGTTCAAGTAAATATATCAGAGCATTCACATCCGTGCCACAGTCCGCCAAAACACGAGAGAAGCAGGAAGGAAGGCAAGGACACCGGAATTGCATTGATCTACAATGAGCTAGTGGTAATAGAATAGACACTCATGTATACATACATACGTTCATAGCAGGTCCGGTAATTGCCCAACTACTGTAAATTATTGTCTAAGGAACAAGCATTCCCAAATTTTCCTCTATGAAACAGTTCAATCCAATATCTACATGTACGATCAAGTGAAATGAGCGTACAATATTACAAATTAGAAGTGTAGCACGCATGTTTAAAGGCTAAAATTCACGTTTTAATAACGTTTGAACTTTTTTAAATTGCATGACTCGGGAAGACATTTGAAAAATGCAAGCACGTTACCCTGCCAAGCGCACACGTCACACACGCATGGATGGCTATCGCTGCTGACGTCTGACCTGATAGAGCATGATAACAGCGACAAATAAATGAATTGTTATATTATCATTGAGTCACTAGGCAAAAACTTGTATGCTTCTCTCTCTCTAGCTGCAGGCCCAACTCAAAATAATCGTGCTTGGTAATACATTTGGAGTTTTTCATTCTTCAGACGTGTACAAATTTCTTCTTGGATGCACGCCTACTTATTAGGTGCATCCAATGATACGATTTATTATAAGAATTGCAATATTCTCTCAGCGAGAAAAACAGAACGGTAAGCCATGGATTCACTTATCAACAAATTCTCATGCAACTCCGGCTTTCAGTATTGGTTATTCTGCTGTTACTAGCAAGTACTCCTAAGTTCACTGGTGAATGCAAAGTAACATAGACAAACCAAATAAAAACGAAGCCAAGTACGATGCACTGGCCTCGGAATCCTACAAATCTGCTTAACTTGACGCTCTTTGTATGTCCATAAGATAATTAATTCCTTTAAACTCTATTTCTTTAAATTAAAGTAATTATAATTTTTTGAACAGGAAGTCTTATTTTACAAGAACTAGTACATCAAAATAAAATCACTTTAACGTCTCATCTTAACGGATATGAAAATCATTTGCCACATTTTGAAACCTGAAGAGATTTAAGCTTCATAGACCACAGCGTCGTCGTTAAAATTGCCAGCTAGTTAAAATTTTAATCATCGAAATATGGGGACTAAAATTTTTACTAACGGGACTCTTTGAGAGCGCGAGGGGAAAACGAAAATGAGCAATAGACAAATAAGGATTATAGTCTGACTGTTGATAATTATAATTTAATCTACAATTTACTGCAAACATTACTGCTAAATGAATTTAATCCTAAGCCTGAAATTAGGAGTGTCGCGTGCTGTTGTCACCGTGATACTTAAAAAAGTTCAGCTTTTCATCAAAATTGAAAATCTAACCTGTGTAGCAACAATAATAAATGACAAGTTGGTTCATTCAATAATATTCATGTTTAAAACGAGATAAGAACCCTCCACGCATATAATACTCAAAAACACATTACTAAACGCAAACAATCTTACTTACCACTTGTATTACGTGTCATTCTGCACACAGGATGTGTGTCCAGCAAATGTTGCCAGTCCTGTAGAAATCCGTCGTCCACATCCATTGTGGGAGTGGGGGCCATACTAAACACAGATCTAAAGGAATAGCACCAAACTCTTGGCTTAGTTCAAGAGCTGGACCTAATTATCTCCTGAAAGTAAGGCTTTACAGACCCAGCCTCAGTTCACGGGAAATACATCAAGTCCTAATGGGACACCACGGCGAAGGAGCACTCGCCACTTTAAGCCTAACGATCGGACGAGTTTTCAGGGGCAGCGCGACAGCTTCCAAACTGAGCGACCAAAGTCGACTGTTCATATGGTCCTTCGGGCAATTCTAGCGAGCAACTGGACAGGTAACTGCTTCACACACCGTCTTCAATGAAGCGTCATGTATCAGTGACACGCAGTGCTCGAACTTCTTCTCACATTCACGAATTTGACAGTTCTAGCAGACAATAATACACACTGCTCGACCAACCACTTCCTTGTTTATATTTTAGCGAAGGTCAAATAGAGCGAAGTCAGAGTGCGGAAATAGTTTTAGTTTCAGTTACATTAGCGCTTCCCGAGCATTAATTTCTTGTCCTTCAAACAAAACGTTGCCGCGATTCCAGTGTCAAATGTGGAACCAACAATTTAGTAAATAGCTTTGACTAGGATGAGTAGTTAAACAGACCGCATGAACTCTAGAGGCATTTGGACTTATTTATGGTAAGAGCATATCGGATGAACGAACACTAAGCACCTTGGCGGTGTAAAAGTAGGAACTATTTCCACAACACAACTGAATCGCGAAAACTACTGATAAGTCCGTATTCCTTGTGGAAGAGGCAAGCATCCTCTCTTGAGGTTTTGAAGTGAATGGAGACTTTTATACACATTGGGTGTACAATAGAAAACGGTGGAACCTATAAGCGAGTATTGTAGCAAGGATAGGGTAGACAAGTGTCAGGGCAGGACTAAGTCACTCTCAACTCCTCGCGGTGCGATAAGCAACTACACTTGTGTGGCACACCAACATCGACGGACTCTATCACCACGACCATCACACTCTCCTGCCTCTCGCAGCTTCATCACCACCACAGGCTGCGCGCGGCACATGCGCGGGCTGCTACAGCTGTGTGGTACACCTGACATCTTTCTTGCCTGCGTTCTTTGCAATGCGCACTCCCAATTAAGTCAGACGCTAATGAAATATCAATGGAGGGGTATTTTGAAAAGAAGCAATTTAATAGTGAGAATCTACGTAATACCAAATTTTACGACAGCAAAATTCAACTATGTGGCTCAGTTGTATGTATTAAGGACAAAATTTATCGCAAAATGTTGTGAGTTGAATTAGTCTCTTAAAATTTTGGAAATGAAAATGGTTGTGTACGCAGTATTACTTTCCGATAGTAACACAAGAGATGATTGCTTTGTTATCAAGCAAGAAATCATAGATTTGCTACGTCGATTTCCAAATACTTCCTAAACTACTTGAAGAAGGTCGAATGAAAAACGTAAAATTCTTACATTGCTCACTCGGGAATTTAAAAATCCTTGTAATTTTAGCACTGCCTAAATTCTAGCGATCTTTATGATATACGAAAAACACAAATCGTACGTTCAGCTCTATTTGTGGCCAAATTCTTACGTAGTTATTTAGTGAAGATATATGATGGGTGCGTGACAAGGATTAGTGAAATATCAAACAAAAACCAAATCATTTTACTGAATTGAAATTGTTGTGCAAGAAAATATTTGAGTCTGTAAACGATAGCGGATCTTAGCAAGTTCCGGCCAGATCCAATGCCTGCGCCAAAGTTTAATTTTAGTGGGAGTAAAGTAAGTATATTAGTCAAGTTTCTGCTGTGTAAAATTCGTCAATAAAATTAAAATCCTCAATGTATTCTCAAAGGAAAACCAACGTCAATATAATGAATTAAATGATCTAGACACATGATTACAGGCATACTCAGGGGATAATATTTTCTCAAAAGCTTACAATAATTTTTTATGTAGAGCAAGTAAAAACGTGACAACATGCGGAATTTCATGAAATTAAAATTCCAATTTATACAATGTTTGCATCATTTCCAGCGTTTGTTAATGAATTGATTTTTTGTTCTTTGGTGAAGTACATAAAAATGCAGAAACAAAACTTTGTCCTTGAAACCGTTGAGAAAATTGACGGCTTGTTTAGGCTGAGTTTCTGTGGCGACGTCTGTGGAAAATTCCAACGCATCGTTTATTTAAATCGAAGACTTGATTTCGACCACAACAACAATTGAACACGAACTCGCTTAGATATTTTCGAGAGTATGGAAAAAATAACGCAATCCATGAATCAAATAATGGTGGGAAACATGTTCGGAATTGCATGATAAATAATCCGTTGAGATGAATTACTACAAGTAAAACGATTTTCACTAGGATAACAGTAGTTAAAACCCTAGATCAATTTTAAAACGAATGGAGCAAATCCAAAAGCATGTAGCTTTTAGGTGGAGTATTAGTTTTTTTACCATCGGAAAAAATGCGAGGGCTGAATTAGTCGGATTAGTGTTTTAAAACTATTGGTACAATTCAACTATTCTATGAGAAGTTGATTCAAAGTACCATTATTATAACATGTTTTCGGTCGCAAATAAGCTTTGTTCATTAGACGTGCAGTTTTGTCCATTCTGTGATGTTTAGATACGACTGACAGACGCATGATTGTCATACGATTGTTGTCCCGCACACTCTGCGTGCGGGAACAAAGCATTATAATGCTCTGTTCACAGGAAGTATGGGCGGTAATAGCAATAATGCGGAAGTAACATTTGGGGACTTCATGCAACGGCCCAGCTTTGAAGGGAGGGATGCGATGAGAACGATGCAGGAAACACAGTAACAAGCAACCGTCCTCAATTGCGGATGCATGCAGTGCAGGTGACGTCACAATCTAGACGACCTTTCAAAGGGGCTTTGTCGCGACCAAGATAGTCAAGGATGTGGTTTGTAAGATTTGTTATTCAAGAAAATGTCATGGACCGTAATCGCAACGCTTGCTCCTGACTATGCTTGCGCGTACAGAATGGGCACATATTGATGGCGTTCTCAGAGTTGTTTAAGGACGCAATTTTCTGAATCTTTGCTATCCGAAAATGAGTTGACTCCCAAAATTTTCATCGTTTAAACTCGCACTAAAATATGTTAACACACGATAAAACAATATTTAAATGAATTCGAATATGTGTTCGGGTAAAATTTAAGAAAAACACTGCTGTTACTTGTTCAAAGCGTGAACCTTGGAAATTATCAGGAACTGTCACAATAATTTGTTCACCACAAAATCACTCGAGTCTTGAAAATGTAAATAACTTAGAGCCCAACACATATAAAAATCTGATTCATTCTAAAATTAGACGATGTAAATAAAATCGATTGCTCTATCAGGCCCTGGATCAACGACAAATTATTGAAAATTATTAAAAAGAGTTACTTTTTTTACTCTAAACAGAAAATATCACTAACTGACGACATTTAAAGCTATTCATGATTTACTTACGTGTATGACGCTTTGCCCAGGAATCACTTGTCTTTGCCAGTTCTGATGCTGTTTGTTTTCGCTCATAAATTATGCTATTTGCACTGATATATCATGGTATAACATAAAGGAACTATACTGTAACAAGAAATTTTATATGATAAATTTTTATCGCTGAAATATTGAGGTCTGAGCTCTTGCGTGGAGACGCAAAGATCTATTAGAATTTTGAGTTGGAAAACTGATCACTTTCTTGTCAAAATTTTCGCCCTCTCTCGAACTGGTATACTTTCCGGCTGAGCTGGAGGGAAACAATAATTATGAGGCACCGTTCAAGTACGCACAAGAATGGACTTCTAAACACTTAGTAGCAGTAGGGCACGCTTCTGCTAACTAAAAGTCATAAATGCAAACGCAAGTAAAATATTACTTGTTACTAACAAAACCTTCCTTTGAAGAATTCCTGGAACATTTCACATTGAGAAAAGTGAGAATATTCTGTCTTTATTGTCTACGTCCTGATATGGAATTGTCCTTGACCATTATTTGTCACTAACTTAAATTATAGAATGTTCAGAACAAATTTTCAAATATTTTGCACAACATTTTATAATTTCGTACACGAAAGTTTTGTTCTCGAAGCTTATAAGGTCATGACAGTGTAAATCAAACTTTGCAGAAATATTGCTCGGTGTCGACAGATTTGCCTGCATAGTTTGTTGAATCTTGCTGCCTTTAGTAGCATCAAGTAGCCTATTTAGCCTTTAGTAACATCAAGTAGCCCATTTAGCCTTTAGTCGCATCAAGTAGTTTTGCTACTCAAAGATGGGTAATCAATATTTAACAAGTTGACCTCATGAATTCAGCACAGCGGCGCCAAGCACACACTGCAGGTGTTGCTATGGAGTGGAGACTCGGGGGTCAGATTTAGAGAAGATGGACTTTGTCCCGGAGCTTTGGAAAGTCTGCACACGTGCAAAGTGCAGTTTCTGACGCAATAACCATGGCACCTTTGAAAGTTAATGTCCTCCTCCATCCTCTCTCTTTCTACGCGTATACTCCATGAAGACTTCCCAAAGCACACACGCGTTATATTCAAAATATCATTGCCAATATTTGTGTGGGTTAGGGCTCCATATCAGATTTGTAACAGGCATAGATGAGGGTTTTTTTCGTGGGGATTTCACACTCGGTCTTGAAATATAGGGTAAGTAGACTATGCTTGTGTGAGCCTAAACAGAAGAAATACTGTTTGAGCAGTTAAGATAAGAAATCTTTCAGACCCGAGGACCTGTGAGCTCAAAAGCTTATAATAAGAAAAGTAGTTAAAGGTTAGATTATATCGGCTGGTATTTTGTATTAGAAAATAGCAAATGTGAAAAATGAAAATTACACGTGTATGTGTTTTAACTTTGATATTAGGGAAAACAAAGTAAACACGTGCCGAATGATGACAAATTAATCTCTAAACTTATTAGACAAATTAATGTCATGAATAATTGGAAAATTTCATCCGAGGGACTATGAGAAAAATTTATTTCTGAAATTACGCTGGTTACGGTTGAACCAGTGATAAATAATCCTAATGCCATTCGAACAATGCGTGGGTTTTATAACAACGTAATTTGTTGCCCTAGTCCCAACTAAAGTAAAACAGCATAAGTGAAACTACATATGCCCTAACTGTAAATATTCAACTGAAACTAAAGTCACATTGCTAAGGAAGTGCTGCAAAATTCTAAGAGCGCATTTATGATTGTGCAAGTTTTGTATTTGTCAATCGTCTACACAGCCTTTTTCCAATCAGAATGAAATGAGAGATTTTAAAAGACCATAAAGTTTGGGAGATTTTGAGAGTGGCTCGGACGGTCTCATTTCTAATGCTTGGTTGGATGGCAAACTCAAACTCCTGCTCTCCAAGTTACTCTACCAGTAACCTTTAGGGAAAAACTCCTCTGGAGTCAGTGGTGCCGTTAATCTTGTTTACGATTGTAGACTTGGAAACGAAGGATAAATGAAATTTGAGCTAGATGCTCAATACGCTGGCATAACACATGCATTTATTTACGTGTAATTCACTTGCATCATGAATTTCAAACAAAGGTCGCAGGTGACTTTCATTTATCATAGTTTATTTACTCTTCTAACGAAGCAACTTTAGTGCATTGTATCAACTCGTGTCCCGTGTAAAATAGTTTGCAATATAACTTATTTAAGAAAGTCTTCCTTCTTTCCTGACAGAAATATAGAAGGATGATTTCATTTGTTAAGGAAGATTTTAAAGAATGTAATGAATTAATCTCTACTGGAATTTTTCTCTGAATTCTCCATAATTCGTGCTTTCTCAGATGAAAATCGTTCAGGCCAATTTTTGACTGTCAGGGAGGCCGTCAAACACTCCTGTCTCTGCGTGCGGGCCATTGAGCTTTTGAGCATTGGTCATTGAGAGCATCCGCCTCTCGTAATATTCTGGTCATTAAGCTGCATGTTGCACTTCGCTCATAACACAGTAAACTTAGTCCATTGCGGTAAACGATGGTTTTAGAGTACAATATTGCAAGTTTTATTCACCATCATGGAGATAAAATTATTGTATCTATGGGAATTAGCACTCCCAGGGGGAAATGTGAGGCCCCGAGCCGAGTTAGGTAGGCCGGTCGATATTGAGTTGAATGCGCTCACGGAATTTATAAATTTGGTTCCCAAGAATCGGTAAAGGAGCACATTTAAAAACGTTTTACATGAATAACATTTTGTTCGCTGATGCGTCATTTTCGAGATATAACATGAATTACATTCAGGTGTGAATAACATTATATGGTCGGCTGAGTCGTATCTGCATTGTTAGAATACGCGCAGTATTTTGGCGAAAACCATCAGTGTCGGTATAGCTAAGTTACGTTATTTTAGGTTTATAACTAGTTTATTCGGTCAATATTGAGTTTAAGCCTTTCACGGAAATTAAAAATTATGTTCCAAAGAATCACTAAAGGAACACATTAAAGAACGTTTTACATGAATGACATTCTGCTCGCTGATGCGGTATTTTTCAGATGTAACAATAATTACGTTCAGATATGAATAACATTATATGGTCGGTTGCTAAGTCGCCGCATTGTTTGGTGAAGCCCACTTTTCTGGCGGGACAGGCCCACTTCTTGGCGAGAAACTAACAGCCTCGGTTTGGGTAAGTTAAGGTTAGCTATTTTAGGTTGATTTATGCTATTTTAGGTTAGTTTATTTAACTAATCTAACATAACCTACCCTAACCTCACCCATCGTTACGTTAATACCTTATTACAGCATATTTACCTGTCCGTTCCTTCACTTTTATATGCGACGTTCTTTTAACTTCAAAGTTGAATAACTCGAAAATAACGCATCAGCGAGCAGAATGTCATTCGTGTAAAACGTTTTTAAATGTGTTCCTCTAGTGATTCTTCGGAACGGAATTTTCAATTTCCGTGAAAGGCTTAAACTAAATATTGACCGTTTATTCAACTAATTTAACGTTACCTAACCTTATCTAACCCTTCATCACATCAATAACATATTACAACATATTTATGAGCCCGTTTCTTCACTGTTGTATCCGATATTCCTATAACTTCAAAGTTGAACAACTCGAAAATTACGGATCAGCGAGCAAAATGTCATTTATGTGAAATGTTCGTAAATGTGCTTCTTGTGATTTTCTGGAACAGAATTTTTTAATTTTCGTGAGCGCCTTAAACTCAAAATCGACCGGTAAGCCTTCTTTTTGTAGAAATAAAATATTTTTTGTTACGTTAAGAAGGACCATCTTTTTCGGTTCACTGCAGTCCAGTTTTTCAACACTTCTTTCTTCTTCAACTTTTATCGTGTTTGATGAACGTCTTTCTCAACTTACTGTTTCTATGAACCTATGCACAGATTCCATGCTCTTTTATCTCCATACTCAATGGTGCCTCCCTTTCTCTCTCTTTGGAACGCCATTATTGTGGTTAGGAAGGCTTAAACTAACATCTAATCTGAGAGCTATATCTATCGTGCATCATCCCTAAGGAAAGCGAAATTAAGCTGAAGTTTCTCAAGTGGCCGGATCAAAGTTATCTGCGCTGGCACATGCAAAGTTTAGAGCACAAATTAATGTTTTTCCTTTTCGCGTACACAGACATGTTCTCAGTATTCTGTATTTCAAAGAGATTTGGTTGTGAAATACAAGTTTATAAAAGGCTTTCGTTCATTTTTTTGGCAGACCTCGACACACGCATCTTTGACTTTGGAAATTCGTGATGTTGAAGCGGAAGGGCTAATAACCTTTATCCATGACAACCGAAATTGACGGTGAAAACGGGCTTGCCATTACTTCCAGCGCCTCAGATTCAAGTATTTGGAACGTTGAAGTAGAATTTATGGTGGGTTTAAATTCTCTTTTGCTAGTGTGATAACTTGAATCTTTGGCTGGAGTCGGAATGATACTCTTCGTCCCCGTAGGTTCCGGTTGCCATAGCTAGTCAGTCATGTACACACGCGAGTACTTTCAATAATTGATCGTCTTAGTTCTGAGGAATAAACTGGACTTTTATCATTGAAGTTTTTGTAAAATAAAAGGAAACATAGAACCCTTCCACGAGGTATTTCGTAACCTATCGTCATCATAGACGCGAACATGCTTAGAATATGCCTAAAGCATTACAGGAAGAAAAATTTGATTGGCGCTAAACTTTTCATTCATCCATCAGCGTTCGGTTGTCCTAAACCTGATCATTTACTAAGGACGCGTCAGTTATTTTCTAAGTGCTTTCAATGAAAAATTTAGTGCCTAATATAAAACTCTGTGATATCAAGTATGGCATTTCGAATTATTAGAGTTCTGAAGGATGAATTTGACACAGCTCTGATAAATGTTCAAAATTCCATGCGTTGTTGTGACGATGGTTGGAGAAATTTTTACTGCGTTGTTTCAATTTCAGGGTTTTCACCAAGGTAGCTTGGCTTTAAATTTCTTCAAACGAAAGCTACTCTATTTTTGCTTTTCATTATTCTTGTAATTTATTATCAGCAAGCATCAAATGCATAGCGTTGTCTATTTTGCTCAAAATATTTAGCAGTTATCGCAACTTTTTTCTTTTATTTAATACTCTTCAAATGATACCAAGATACGTGATTACAGTGACTAAATTATTGCCTTAGCGAAGCACAACAAATTTACCCTAATATGATGGGCAATCTTCATGTGAACGCTAAAAATTTACGTCTTTCAACAATTCGGGGATCTCATTTTTGTCGAAAATTTTGACAAGGTTTTTTTCTAGTACCTGCTGTTAAGAAATTGATCAATTTTGCTTGGTGGTAAAATTTAGTGCAAAGTACGGCTATAACGCACATTGAGAAGTGTAAAATGAAAAGAAAATATTAACTTATAATCTGACTTTACCTCCTATCCAGGGGATAGGATAAGTACCAGGTTTAAATTAGTGAGGCTTGTCCATCCAATGCAATTGGGACTGCCGGACCCAGGGTAGTTACTGTATGATTTACCTCAACTATAGAGATCTCTTTGGGATTTCTGTCTTTCGTGCCCCCTTTGTTTCTCTCAATTTTCATGCTTTCTTCATTATCTCATCTTTATCTTTTCTTCCTCTACTTTCCTAAGTTGAAATTTCTATGAGCTGGGTCTCCTGCGTGGGGACGTACCATGTGCATGGACGGGCATGTCTTCTACAGTGCATGCTAAATGGTCCCTTCGCTTCGCTTTGGCGTGGTTTTCTCTGTTGCACTAATGCCTTAATAATACGAATATTACTAATAATATATAAACATATTTCATATAATATCAAAGTATAATAATGATCGAATTTTATCTTGGATTTTATCATAGATAAATATAGTAATGGTTAGCAATGGCTTCACGAGAATTAAGGCCTCTGTGTGCTGCAAAACGAATAGCCCAAGCTAATGTGTTGTTCTGCAACTAAACCAAACTAGTACTGTATTGTAGTCATGCAATATTGTCTTCATTACCTAACTCTTTGGGTGGAGCTATTTACGTTGGAATAACTCATTTTATACCAATTAAATTAGTTTTTTCAGCGCAGAAAACTATTTCTGTGGCTTGCGTCGCCCTCCCATTGGCTTTTTTAGTAAATGTGTACAGTACGTTTACGGATATCTTAAAGTTCTACATGTTCATATTTGAAAAAGAAATCATAGAAACAGACTTCGCTAATTTCAGTATCATCGTCCCCATGCTTGATAAATGGATAAATCAGCTTTCAACTTACAAGATGAAGATAATTAAATATTGGATACGAGCTAATATCAGTTAATGGTAACTCAAAATGTAAGACTCTGACTGACTCTCAATTCACCGGTTTTGTTTATTATTATTTTCAGAAAAACGAATTAGCCTTTTTTATTTGTAGTGTCCTAGTCACGTAGAAAAGACAAAATGATGTTTTTCCGAGTGATTCTTTTTGAAGTTGTCATTTTCCTATCGAAAGCGGACCACATCACTCCAGACGCGAGCAAAAGGACAGAGAGAGAAGTACCTGAAGCAAGGTGAGTACTCTTTGCA
>JACJUY010000413.1:48492-92531 GCA_014220935.1 Platorchestia sp. MABIK | reverse complement strand
TTTTTCACACTTGCGTTTTTCACACTTGCGTTTTTCACACTTGCGTTTTTCACACTTGCGTTTTTCACACTTGCGTTTTTCACACTTGCGTTTTTCACACATGCGTATTTCGAGACCATGATAAAAAGCAATACCATTATAGTCTCATCAATTTGAAATCAGACTCTTTAAAATTTTGTGAAGTTCTTGATCCCATTAACAAATGCATACTAAGAGTTGAGGATCGCATCAATAACTTTTTACGTAAGCTGAAGGAAACCTCATTGTTATCTGCCGAAACTTATGCTAAACTTTATGTATCTGGATCTCGTCCGTGTGTTTTGTATGGCCTACCTAAAACTCACAAGCCTAACTTTGCCTCTATGTTTCAATTTCGACCAATCTTTTCAGCAACCAATACTCCTAATTTTAAACTTGCTAAATTTTTAGTCCCTGTTTTAAAACATTTGACAACTAATGAATTCACTGTCGATAGCTTTTTTACGTTTACGGAGAAATTGAAAACTATCACGAATGCCAAAAATTTAACTATGGTGTCATTTGACGTTGAGAACCTGTTTACAAATATTCCTCTTCATGAGACCATTGAAATACGCCTAAATTCTTTGTTTCACGCGCCTGAGGATAAAGTTATTGGACTTAATCGAAATTTCTTTAAGACGTTGCTTGAGCTCTCTGTTCTAAATTTTTTTTTTTTTTGCGGGGAAATTTTATAAGCAAATTGAGGGTATTGCCATGGGGAACGCATTAGGATCAACTTTTGCAAATATTTTTTTGTGCTTCCACGTGAAAAAATGGTTAGCTGATTGTCCTTCACTTTTTAAGCCCGTTTATTATACTCGTTATATTGATGATCCTTTCCTGCTCTTTAAAAGCCCTTCCCACGCTCAGCCTTTCCTTAATTATTTAAATGATGAACATCCATCAATTAAATTTACTATGGAAATTGAAAACGAGGCGCAATTACCATTTCTCGATTGACGTGTCTCTAGAAATGGGGAACATTTTGTAATTTCTGTATATCGCAAGCCAACGTTCACGGGATTGGGAACTAGTTTTTTCAGCTTTTGTTCTAACATTTTCAAAATCAATGGAATCAAAACGCTGGTAAACAGGGCTTGCAATGTCTGCTCATCTTTTAATGATATACAGGGAGAATTTAACTATCTACGCGATTTTTTTTTTGTAACAATGGTTTTCCTCTTGGAATCATCAACTCCCAAATTAAAAAGTTTTTGTCAAGAAAATATTGCGATTCCGACATTCCTGTTAAATGTGAAAATTAACTCTATTGCACTTTACCCTATTTCGGTTCTCCATCTGAAAAACTAGTCCGTGAATTAAAGTCTTTATTCAGTAAGCATTTTCCTTGAATAAGTTTACGAGTCATACTGATTAGCAAAGCAAATATTGGTTCATTTTTTCGGTTCAAGGACTCAATTTCCCGGCTCATGCACTCTTCTGTTGTGTATAAGTATAGTTGTGCGCAGTGTGCATCGACGTACGTCGGAATGACGTCGCGCAATATTTACGCAAGAGTAGCAGAGCACCGCGGAAGGAGTTTCCGTGCTGGTAACTTGTGGGCTAATCCTCCTCATTCAGCAATACGCAGCCATGCTGAGAAGTGTAGTGCAATAATTCGTGATGGTGATTATAAAATAATAGACGGTTCTTTCCGTGATTTTGACCTTAGGATTTTAGAATCTTTGCATATTTTGAAGGAAAAACAATTTTAAACAACATGCTTAGCTCATATCCCCTTCAGATAGTTAATGCATGGTTGTCTTTTTTTTGTAAATTCTAGAATTTAGTATCGACTGTGTTTTCATGCTTGCGTTACATTGATCATCCTTTGTATTTTACAGAACTGATGATGGAGCTGGTCTCCGAAACGTTTTCGGTTTTTTCTTTCTTATGAATGAAAAGGACTAATTTTATTAGCATTTTCTTCGCTTCTAAATTTTTAGTGAATTTGCGATTTAAGCACAGTGAACATTTGTTTGCGTATTTCACACTAGCGTATTTCACACTTGCGTATTTCACACTCGCGTATTTCATACCTATTTGTACTGAATAGAAGCTTGTCGTTCCTGCTTCAGTTTCTGTTCCTAAAAGTAATAGATTATTCTATGAGATCATGTGTAACCACACCGTCAATGTTGAAGCTTTGTTTTTCAGTTAAAGCTGACATTCATTCGTGCAAACTTTCTTCAGATAAACTGTTTCTGTTTAAACAAGTATCCTTTTCTCCTTCGATTCTATCGTTTTTTTCTTTCGGAGGACATTCAATCAATTTTCATGAGATTTCATTTCATTGCTGTCCTGTTTTTGATCACCTACCACTTTCATTTCCAATTTTTATCTTGTTTCATGAACTCCTTTCTCAATTTACTGTTTCTATGCAACTCGTGCATGGATTCTGCATTCTCTCAACTCCAAACTTATTGGTGCCTTTCTTCATCCTCTGTTTGGAACGCCTTTGTTGTAATTAGGGAAGCTTAAACTAACTTCTAATCTATATGATTGAGGTAAAATATTAACGGTCAAATAATTCCACGGCCGTTGATGAGCAGGATATTTTGTGCGGGAACACACCGTGTTCATAGATTTCGCGTTCCCTCACTATCATTATAAATGGTACCTTCATCCTTTCTCTCTTTGGAACACCTTCATCGTGGTAAGAGGGTCTTAACCTAACTCATAGTCTAATGTAATTTTGGTAATGGCATAAATAATGTTCTCCATATTTGATATTTTTCTGCAAATAAATGTGCTAGGTGTGGTGCGCCATAAAATTGCCAACAAACGTATTCTTATTCCCAACCCTGTTTTGTAATTAAAGTACTCGACCAGTCTCCCTTCAGGAGGATAAAATTATTGTTTCTTTGGGAATTAGCACTCCAAGGGGCAAATAAGAGGTCACGAGCTGAGAGTTAGGTAAACCTTTTTATTTAACTAAAATGTATTTTGTTTTGTTAAGGACCACCTTTTTTTTTGGTTTAATGCTGTCCTGTTTTTCAGCACCTCTGACTTTCTTTTTCAACTTTTATTACGTTTCATAACCTTCCTTCTCAATTTACTGTTTCCATGCGGAGATCTTGCGCGGGAACACATTTGTGCATAGATTCCGCCTTCCCTTAACACGTTCACTGCCGCTGGACGCACATGTGCATCCATGTTAAGTAAGCTACATCATGTTAAGTAAAGTTGTATGTAGCAGAGTTTAAAAAACGACTTTACTGCTCGAAAAAAAATTATCTTTCCTAAGAAGTGGGTAATTTTACCTCGTATACTTGAATCTCTTCTGAAAAAGATGTTGAAATAATTTAAGTGTTGTTCAATGTTCATTCACACCGATACGTAAATGAACAATTTACCTAGATGTACTCTTATGCCCCAATAGGCAGTCAACGTGGTTACTCCATCCTATATGATGCCCTCATCCTTCCCGTCTTCGAACACTTTTGTTGTGATAAGGAAGGCTGAAACTAATTTGTTATCAATCATTACTGGACCAGTCATGTTTTCGTGGGCCGCAGAAGTTCGGAGGATCGTGTGGTGTTGCTACTGAGTTTGAGCGGCCTCAACGCTGAGTATCTGGACGCCTTCGCCTTGCCTAACCTCATCCACCTCCGCAACCACGGCAGTCAACCTGTCAGCTTCAAGTAAGCTCTTGTCGCACTTTACTCGTTGTGACGTTAGGTGCGAGGTAACACGCATAAACCTAGTCTTAAGCTTTCTTATCTACTGTGAAGTGACTGATTTCTGTGAGGTTTTTAATTAAAGCTCTTAATTTGAAAGGTAGTAATGAGTTGATTTTTGGGAGTATGTGTGGAAGAATTACTGGGGTGCATAAGGGACATGCAAGAGAGGGTGTGGTATATTATTGAGTGAAAGGATCAGACAGAAAGTAGTTGAATGGGGTGAGGTGTGAGCAAGAATAATGTGAGTGCGAGTAAAATGGGTGGTAGGGTCATGGGTGTTTGTGAGCGCATATGGACTGGGATCGGAGTGGAGTGGGGAGGAGAGAAAGGAGTTTTGGGAGAAGTTGTCCGAGTGTGTTGCAAGAGTGGGGAATGGTAGTAGAGTTGTGGTGATGGGGGACCTAATTGCTAGAGGGGGTGATGAGGTGCTGGATGGTGTCGTTGGCAGGTATGGAGTAGCTGGGGTGAATGAGAGTGATTAATATTTGGTGGAATTGTGTGCAGAGAGTGAGGTAGTGATTGGGAATAGTGTGTTTGAGAAAAAGAGTGTAAACAGGTATACACATGTGAGGGTGAGTGGAGGTGTGATAGTGGAGAGAGCATTGATAGATTGTTTTGATTAGCAGGGGTGTGATTGGTCGTTTGCTTGACGTGCATGTATTTCGTAGGGAGATAAATGCGATATCGGATCATTACTTGGTAGAGGGAAAGTTGAGAGTAAGTGGAGTGTGGGGAGGTGTAAAAAGGAGGAGTGGAAGGGAGGTGTTAAATGTGAGCAAGTTACATGAATCTGAGCGTGAGTGTATCAGGAGAAGATGAAAGTAGAGTGTGGGAGGGTGAAGGTAAGTGAGGTTGGTGGATTTGAAGGGGAATGGAAGTTATTTAAAGATGCGGTGGAAAAATGTGCAAGGGAAGTGTGTGTGGTAAGGAAGGTTGGAGGGAGATTAGAAAGGGGAGTGAATGGTGGAACGGAGAAGTAGGAGTGGCTGTGAGAAGAAAGCGGGGGGCGTTCGAAAGGTGGCTGCAAAGGGGTAGCCAGCATTATTTCGAAGAGTATGTGGAAAGGAAAAAAGAGGTGCAAAGAATGGTAAGGAGAGCAAAGAGGGCAGCAGATGAGGAATGGGGGAGGAAGTTGGGAGGGGACTTTAAGGAGAGAAGGAAGGTTTTCTGGAAGGAAGTGAAGAGAAGTAGGAAAGGACAGGTGGAGAGTGAGACGAGAGTGAAGGATGCAAATGGTAGGCTGCTAGTGGAGGGATGAGATGTGAGGGAGAGATGGGCGGAGTATTTTGAGGAACTGCTTAACGTAAAGGATGATAGGGTTGCAAGAGTGGTAGCTGTTGGAAATGATGTTAGAATGCCTGTGTTTGGAGAAGTGAATAGCAGTCGAATAAGAAGTAAAGAAGTTAGAGGCGTGTTGGATATGATGAAAAATGGGAAGCTCCAGGTATGGATGGCTGCACGTTTGAATTTCTAAAGAAAGGAGGAAATGCGATTGTAGAATGGTTGGTACGTTTGTTTAATGTGTGTTTGAGGCTAGTAAAAGGCCTGTAGATTGGAGTAGCGCGTGTGTAGTTCCGTTGTATAAGGGAAAAGATGACAGGTATGAGTGTAGTAATTCCAGAGATATAAATCTACCGAGTGTCGTTGGGAAGCTGTGTGGAAGAGTTTTAATTGGAAGAGTGAGAGTGATGACGGATGGTGTGCTTGCTGAAGAACAACGTGGTTTTAGAAGTGGTAGAGGTTGAGTGGATCAAATGTTCGCTGTGAGGCAAGCGAATGAGAAATACTTGGCAAAAATAAAAGATGTATATTGGGCATTAATGGATCTGGAGAAGGTGTGTGACAGGGTGGACCGTGAGGCATTATGGCAGGTTGTAGGCTTGTATGTAGTGGGTGGGAGACTGTTGAATGAGATCAAAAGTTTCTACATTGATAGCAGAGCATGTGTGAGATTAAGGAATGAGGTGAGTGATTGGTTCCCAGTTGTGACAGGTGTGAGGCAGGGATGTGTGATGTCGCTGTTTAATTTGTTTATGGATGGTGTAGTAAGAGAAGTGAATGCCAGAGTGTTGGGAAAAGGTGCGCAGTTAGTGGGACAAAATGGTATGAATTGGGAAGTGTGCCAGCAGTTGTTTGCAGATGATACAGCGCTTGTGGCTGATACGGAGGAAAAACTGCGGAGACTGGTTGCAGAGTTTGGTAGAGTGTGTGAAAAGCGTAAACTGAGGGTAAATGTAAATAAAAGTAAGGGATGAGATGTTCAAGAGGTGGAGTGTTTGGAACCTTGGATGTGAGGATGAATGGTAAAGTGTTGGAGGAGGTAGAGCATTTTAGGTACCTCGGATCGGACTTGGCTGTGAAGGATGGTATGGAAGTAAAAGTGAGGCATCGAGTGAGTGAAGGCTGCAAGGCATTGGGTGCAATGAGGAAAGTTTTTGAGTGCAGAAGTTTGAGCATGAGTGCTAAAAGGGTACTGTTTGAAAGCCCAATCGTGCCAGTTTGGCTGTATGGACAAGAGTCTTGGTGTTTGAGAGCAGCTGAGAGGAGGAAGCTGAATGTGTTTGAGGAGCATGTATGGAGTAACAAGAAAAGATAGGCTCAGGAATGAGTTGGTTAGGGAGCAGACTGGTGTTGTCAGAAAGATGAGCAGGCGGGTGGATGAAAGAGTGCTTGGATGGTTTGGGCATGTTGAAAGAAAGAATATTGAGCGGCTTGTAAAGTAGATTCATGCGTCGAAAGTGAGTGGTACAAGAGTGCGAGGTAGGCCACGGATGAGTTGAATGTATGGAGTGAAACGTGCTTTGTATGAGAGGGGTCTGACTGTGGACGTGGAG
The DNA here is from genome assembly GCA_014220935.1 of Platorchestia sp. MABIK. Classification (NCBI taxonomy): domain Eukaryota; kingdom Metazoa; phylum Arthropoda; class Malacostraca; order Amphipoda; family Talitridae; genus Platorchestia; species Platorchestia sp. MABIK. The sequence goes on along the minus strand of JACJUY010000413.1, from coordinate 85,993 downwards.
AGAGGGATGACTGAGGACAGAAGTGAGTGGAAGCGTGTATTTTTTGTAATTTTATTTTTTGACTCTGTCACTGGACGCCTGCCCGCATGTGATGGGGTTGACCTGTTTTGTGCGGGGGGAGGGGCTGCCTTCAATGAAGCGGTCCGGGTAAACCAGCTATGGCTGTCGGGCCTGACTGTGGAAGATGGTTGTGTTGGCTGCTACTGATCCGGGCAGTTCTGGTGTGGCCAGTGCTGCCTCTCTCGCCTCGTAGGGATTCAGAGTGACTAAGGGTGATTGACTGTGGCCTGCGGTCGGCTACCCTCCCCTACAGGAGAAACCTGATATATGTATGTAATTTACCTTGTTTTATGTATACCAGTTTTTATACACACATCCATATCGTATACTGGACTAGGTTTTGAGGTCACAGCGTAATTCTAATAAATGTGAATTTGGCTCCCAGATATCTTGATAAGGTTGAATTTTTAACAGACAAGCATGCATAATAGCTTATATCTTAACACTTTGACCGCAACGTGCATAAGCCACCGGTAGACACAGGCATTTTCATAATGCTGCTGACCGACCACTAGTAACAAACTCTATTTTCTTGAATACTGAATTAAGGCTAAATGAAGGCACGATCCAGTTGATGTTTGCTATTTTCAAATTTGCTTCCTTCAGTGTTATTGACTTTAAATTTGGGTCCAATATTTAACTTCAGTTTAACCTATATCGGTCAGAGGTTTAAAATAATGCAGCTCGGTGCGCAGCATTTTGAGCGCGGAGGTTTGTTGTGCAGACCCCATTACCCCGGCACCGGGACGCCTAACCTGTTCAGCATGGTGACCGGCGTGTACCCAGAAGTGCACGGTGTCCTCAGCCCTACCCTGTACGATCCCGTGCAAGATCGAGTGCTCAGTGAAAGAGACCGAGAGATGTACACACAGAACCCTGAGGTCATCCCACTCTGGGTGAGCAGCGGGTATTGTCGAGCGGCAAGTGAACCCGAACTGGCAAAAATGGTACCATGCAATCGTGCCGTGTTGGCAAAAAGACGATTTTCGCTCTTGTGAACCCGCGGAGTTGAGCGACTTACCTGGGCTGTAGCATTATACAACGTTCGTAAAAATTTGAAGCCATTTCTTTCTGATTATTTGAACTACTGAAAGTGTGCAGTGAGCGTATCTGTCATGCAGACGCCATTTTCTTTCAAATTTTATTAAATTAATCCTTCAGATGCGAACTCGGAATATGTTCATATTGAACAACTTAATGCAAACAATTTAAATAATTTCGAGAATAAATTACTTACGAAGTATTTTCGTGGTTTCGTAAATGTTATTCTTTATATTAGCTAGCCAATTAAGTACATAATAGGTACGAAAAAGATCTTTCATTCGATCGAGGGAATTATTTTTTGATTAAATTTTCATGTTACGTATGAAAAAATAAGCTCATTTGTTTTCTTAGCTGCATGCAACTTAGTGGATCGCTATAATTCTTTTCGTCGGCTTGTGAATGTAATGGTCGATACTCCATGAAAGCTAGTGTATTTGTAGTCTGTTAACCCTTCTTCCATTAATGTCTTCATTTATTTTAAACAGTTTTCCCGCCAAAGGCGCAAAGGGTTGTACATGAGCTTGGGTTAATTAACCTTATTTACATCGTGCTGTATATGAGGACTGGCACCCACAGGGAAGATTCTGTAAGATTACCTAGGCTATAGATAGGCCTTCGCGACTTCTAACTTTCGTGCCCAATTTTTGCTTCTTTCAGTGGTCGTACATTCTTCGTGTTTTCTTTCTTTTCATTCCTTAGCTGTTATTTCTGTACGCAGGGTATCGTGTATGGGAACACGTCTTACGCTCAAAGCCCCCGTTTTCTTTTTCTTTGGCACATTGGATGGTGTCTTGAAATCGCATTTTATGTGACTAGGAAGTTTCAAAGGAACCCATAATAAAAATGATTATTTAATTAGTTACAGAAAGTGTCGCGAAGCAAAAACGTAACTGCCAGATTTGCAAAAACTTTAATAAAAAAACGGGAGTCTATAATTAATTCTTTTTCATCACCTTAATGTTCTTCGATGATTTCTGTCGTACATATACGGTGTGTGTATGTACACTTCCACTAATGTCTATCTTCTAGACTTGCTTTCAATTAATTTTTGGTGTCCACAAATAGACCCTGAACGAAGAGCAGGGCGGCGTGAGTGCCTGCATCATGTGGCCGGGCTGCGAAGTGCCATTTTCAGGCAAGCTTCCCACCTACTCGGTACCTCACAATTCCTCGATTACTTTCACCGATATCGTGGACTTGGTAGTGTCCTTTGCTACTGCCAAGTTCAACCAAAAGCACTACCGGGAATATATCCTCAAAAATGTGCTACTCACTCATGATTCAGAAATTTACGAACCCTTAGAATCCGAAGTTCCTAGGACTGCGGGAAATACAGCGGAGTCATGGCGTCTCCACCACCTCAACCCCCACACTAAGCACTGGTACTCCAGCGAGCGAGGGGCGAGGTATGGTATCGTCGCCATTGAAAAGGAGAGGTATAATCTCGACGGAATGAAGCAAATAATAGACTCCACAGACGGTGCTCTCAAAGATCATCCTGCCATGGGAGAAGCATTGAAAATTTCACGTCATAAAAATTCTAGCGGTAACTCTGGACTGTTCGACGTACACGATGCAAGTAAAATTTCTCCGCTGGCTGAGGAAAGGTTGGTTTTCTCTTTGGGAGACCAGGCTCGCGCTAATTTCATCGTCGTCAGATACGATGAGCTACAAAAGACTGCTGAAGCCTTCGGACCGAACTCCGTAGAAATGAAGAGGGTTCTGCAGAAGGTAAGGTTACTTCTCTGTATTGCTTCACTTTCTTTCAATAGCTCTGTCAGATGAAAGAATCAATTTTTCGGATAGTCCGTATCGTGGAAAACTCTACTTCTATACGTTTGCACCAACGTTTGTACCTATCCCTGTGTGACGCATGTGCAAAAACCACGCCTTGATAATTTCAATATTTGATTCGCTTTTGAGAAAGTTCGTGTCATATATACGAGAATCAGGCATAATGCGTGGCGCCAACTGTTTTCCTCATCGTTTTTGCAAATCGCCACGCCATAAACAGTTCAACAGTACAAATAAACAGCTCTATCTCAGTGACGTATTTTCGAGGTTTTACATCGTCGTCATGTGCCATTTACAGGTCCACTTGGGACAAGTAGACAATTCACAGTTAAGTTCGTACATGTTAGGGTGACTTGCGTTAAATGATAGCTTTGGATAGGCTATGGTCACTTAGGTCAAGTCAGTCACACTAGGTCAGTCAGTTAGGTTGCGTCAAGTGAGGTTTAGCTACTTGATGCTACTATAGGCCATTTGGGCTACTTGCTATTTGAGCTACTTGATGCTACTAAAGGCTATTTGGGCTACTTGATGCTACCAAAGGCTATTTATGTATCAAATTAGGTTGTACGATTCGACAAAGCTTTAAAATGAAGGTAATAGCAAAGACTATTGATTTAAACGATAGTTTTGTTAGAAAACGAACGTTTCGACCACTAAGGTCATCATCAGCGGATGTCTGGAAAAAAAACACGGAAAAATATACATTCATGAATTGAAGAAAAACTACACAAAAATATAACGGTAAACAGTTTTTTCGTTTTTTTTCGGTTTAACGGTTTTTTCGTTTCAATGGTAAATTTTATACGCAAATGGAAGGGTTAGGCATGGGGCTGCCCTTGGGGCCAACCTTTGCTAATATTTTTATGTCATACCATGAACAAAATTTTCTCTCGGAAAGCCCTGTTCCTATTAAGCCAGTATTTTATCGCAGGTACGTTGATGACACCTTCGTTTTATTTCGTGATCCAACACATGCCAGTTTATTTCTTGACTACCTTAATACGAAACATGCCAGTATTAAGTTCACCATGGAAACTGAAGCTAATAATAAATTTCCTTTTTTAGATTGCTTGGTACAGCGCACAAATAACACCTTTTACTCTTCTGTTTATAGGAAAGAGACGTTTACTGGCATGGGTTTAAGTTTCTTTAGTTTTTGTCCGTTACAGTTTAAAATCAATAGTATCAAGACGTTATTGTTCCACGCAAATGAAATTAGTTCCAATTATTTATCACTGCATAATGAGCTTGAATTTCTTAAACAATTTTTTTTGAACAATGGCTATCCGCTTCACTTACTTAATAGATGCATTCGGCAACTGATAGAAACCAAATGTAATTCTGCTACGATGCCGCCGACAGTAGAGAAAAAGAAACTTTACGTGTCAATGCCGTTCTTTGGTTTTCAGTCCGAGAAGCTGAAGAAGGAACTACGCTCTATCACAATGAAATATTTTATGTGTGTTGACCTCCAAATTATATTAGTGAACAATTTTAGAATCGGTACTCTGTTTTCATTCAAGGATAAACTGCCTATGTCTATGCTCTCCTCTATTGTGTATAAATATTGTTGCCCACTGTGTGGGTCTGTGTACGTTGGTTCAACCACGCGCGCACTAAGATGTAGAGTATTTGAGCTAATTGGTAGGAGTTTCAGAACCGGTAATCGACTAAGCAAGCCACCTCACTCAGCTATACGAATTCATTCAGATCAGTGTAAATCTCCAGTTCTGCAGCAAGACTTTTCAATCTTAAGTTCTGCTAACTCAGTCACTGATTTACGTATTATCGAATCCCTCTTCATTAGCCGCTTAAAACCCGATCTAAACGAAATGCAATCGTCCCACCCCTTAAAAATAGCTTCAGTTTAACATTTTACCGTTATATTTTGGTGTAGTTTTTCTTCAATTCATAAATGTATATTTTTCCGTGTATTTTTTTCAGACATCCGCTGATGATGACCTTAGTGGTCGAAACGTTCGTTTTTTTTAACAAAAATGTCTTTTAAATCAATAGTCTTTGCTATTACCTTCATTTTAAAGGCTATTTGGGCTACTTGATGCTAATAAAGGCTATTTGGGCTACTTGATGCTAATAAAGGCTATTTGGGCTACTTGATGCTACTAAGGCTATTTGGGCTACTTGATGCTACGAAGGCTATTTGGGCTACTTGATGCTACTAAAGGCTATTTGAGCTGCTTGACGCTAATAAAGGCTATTTGGGCTACTTGATGCTAATAAAGGCTATTTGGGCTACTTGATGCTAATAAAGGCTGTTTGGGCTACTTGATGCTAATAAAGGCTATTTTGGCCACTTGATGCTAATAAAGGCTATTTGGGCCTCTTGATACTAATAAAGGCTATTTGGGCAACTTTATGTTTGGAATGGCAAGCACGAGTTGCGTTAGATTGATTTAGTTTTAAAAAATTGAAGTTTGTGCTCTGGTCTTGCTCATATCTTTTCATTACCGGTTAATGTTTTAGTATTAAATCGAAAATATTCATATGTATTCGTTTTTAATGTTATTTCAGAACTGAACAATGAATACTGAATAAAAGATGAAAATCAGATTACGAATTGAAAACTACAGAATCTATACTAATTACCAAGAATAAGCATGTGGTTGATCCTTCAAAGGATTTTTATCTTGTAAAATGAACCAAAACTGTAAATGCTCAAATTTAATGCATCAGCTCGAATAGGAGCTGAAGCGATAATATGAAATGCTCTAATTTTACTAGCACACAATATAGGTATTTCAAAATATGGTATGTTTTTTTTTCTAAGATTTGCGAACATTTCGAGGTGAATGATGCTTTTTGTGGCAGTAGGTATAAATTCTTCTCCTAGAATTCAGTCCCAGTTGCTCAAAAAGTAATAAATGAAAATTTTTTTCTGGTATCGAGGTTGACCATTGCAACCGCAATTTTTGTTTTTCAGAGATACAGCCCAGTTTATTTTGTTTTCCTTCATTCTAATTTTGACCAATGGTAAAAATAAGGCTTCAGGTGGCCCTCTTTGCCCTTTTTTTTATTTAATGCTCCGAAATGCAAAAGTGCAACAAAAAGCAAACATAGTGAAGTAAATCCCCTTTAGTGCACCTCATTTAGTTTTCAAATCCTCGCCTCGATAAACACTAAATTCAAAATTACCATAGTTTACAGTCATACCATTTGCATCTCTAAGATAGGAATGATCAGAATAGCAGTAAGCGATGTGCCTGGGTTCTTGGGCAGATTGACTCAGGTCTGCTCTATCTTCACCTGCTCGCACAGCAACTCGGCCTCCAACACAAAGTCGACCTCATCCTCGTCAGCGATCATTGCTCCGTTCCCTTCGGTATGTCCTCTGCTTCTATGCCCTCAAATGACCTCTCCCAGGCTGCGGACCTCCCAAGAACGCAAACTTCCAGTGAACCAACAGAGATCTTCAGCTTCCGAGAACGACGATATGATGATGTTCAAGAGCAGATTGACGACGTCATCATCGACTTGCCGGCTATGTTGAGAAAGGAGAACGTGTTCATCATCGGGGAATCGCCTGTCATGCAAATCTGGCCCAGACCAGGTGAGAGTTATCATGCGAGAAAAACATTTAGTAATACACGTTTAGTTCTATCCATGTTACTGAGTTGAACTACATTTACATAAGTTGAGTGTGTGCCAATTGGCATTCTTGAAGTAATCTTTACGAGTTCGACTGCGTTGGCTTTTCGCCGGTATACTGACAGTTAGCTGGGCCTTCCATTTGTTGAAATGAAACAGCTTTTTTATTTTTGTTTTCATGTGATTGAGTGGTAAATTCTCTCCCATTCAATCCTACATTTCTTTACTTGATCTTGATATTTCTTTCAAAATTGCTTAAATTTCCTTCATGTTCACGGCGTAACCTTAAATTTTCTTGTTCTTCCGTTCACTATTTTATAATAATTTTCAAATTGCGTTGGATCAGATAGCAGTCATTCGTATCAGTGATTGACGAGCACATATCTCAGGGTCCCCTTAGGGATTATATAAAAGGCAATAGTTTTCGGTTAATTAGGATGTCTATCCTTCGCTATGGGGACTGGCGCTCGAGGGAGAGACTGTTTGGTTACCTCAGCTATAGGCCTTCAGAAATTTTATCTGGGGTTCCAATTCCTTCCGTTTTCATGCCGCCTTCTCTATCTCTTTAGTGTTTTTTCTTCGTCGTCTTCCTTCATAAATTGCTATTTCTATCCGCAGAGTATTGTGTGTCGCTACACACCTTGTACGTAGATTCCCCGTTTTCAATAGTTCGTGCTAAATAGTTCATTATCTTCGTTCTCTTGCGATCCCCTTTGAAGGAGCTAGGGAGTCATAAACTAACTAATATCAGATTTCTTATAGTATTATAGTATTTTTACAAACCGAGTATTTCTCATCAGTACTTATCTTTGGTCCAAGGCTATCTTTTTTTCAGTACACATCACTTCTTCTTCAACTTTTATGTTATTTTATAAGCTTCTTTCAGATTACTGTTTTAATGAGCACGAAATCCTGTGTGAAAACATAACTGTATAGAGATTCCCTGTTTCATTTATTGTAGACTAAAAAAGGCATACCTATTTCCTTTATCGAAAAACCATTTTATATGGTATAGGGAGATCTAGACGAACTTACTGTATATCATTCGCTGATATGCTTCTCAGTGAGCTCAAAATTACCTTGCATGGATATTTTGTCAATAGTGTTTAGGGTTTATTTGTGTTCAGTATTCAGAAAGCCATAGAAGTCTTGCCTTCATACGCATCCTGTCTCTTGAGAACTTACCTCCGAGTCTTCAGAGATTAAAAACTTATTTTTAGATTGTTAGTGTGTGCCCACAGTACGCCAGTCGTATGGGTTCATAACTTGAACATAAATTTTGAAAAAAGTTGGTTATTTCGAATTTTTGCCGTACTTGACTGCGAAGGAAATACTGGAAACTGTTGGTAACAAGACGTCCTAACATTAAAACAATAAAGCCCTCGCTCGAAAGATAGCATTTATAATCCTGTTGTAGGTGAGCTCCGGTTAGACCTTTCATTTCACATCAATTTGCGTTTGATGTTTCATTGCGATGAGTTTCCTCTAAAACAGATTTCCCTGCTGGTGACACCCGGATGTATGGCGCGGCCTCTGCATATTGATCTCGTATGGTTTCCCGAGCGTGAAGTATTTTTTCCTTCAAATATTAAGAATAAATTATTTGGATCGAGCATCCAACAGTGAACTGATCCGCACATAATTCCCGCAGGCGCAAATGAAGAGCAAATCTATCAAAATCTCAGAGACGCTTCGGAGACAGCGCACTTCAACGTCGTGAGGAAGCAGCAGCTGCAGCCCTGGCACTTCAGGTCGGTCGCAATTGCTTAACCTTAAACTCACGCCGAAAAATGAGAGCTTGTGAAGTTTTGAAAGTTATTGCAAATTTTCGAAGCTTACTTTGGAAATCTTGGCCATTTGTGTGTGTCATTAGCAGAACATTACCTCATATGACTGTCAAAAGAAATATATCGGTTGATAACTTTAAAATTTACTCTAGGTGCTGCCAATGCTCAGCTGATCTGCCTGTCCAAATGACGAAGCATTACGTTAACATTGAACATTTCATGAAACAAGCTGTCGCATGGCTCTGACAATGAACCCCTTGAGGTTTTCACAGAAGCTTAGGCCATCAGCTTTGTGTTGGTGTTGTTATCTTCTCTCAAGTTTTCATTGCTCTAATTTATTTTAGCGTTCGCGAACCTAGTAGAACATGTTCATCGGTGTTTGAAATCTCACACCGTTCATAGTAAAACACACCTATAGGGGCGCAACTCACAAAAGAATACAACACACCATCGTAGGGCTAGTCAATTTACTCATTCGTACAATTTACTCCTTCGTACAATTTACTCTTTCGTACAATTTACCCCTTCAAGCAATTTACTCATTCACGCTATTTACTCATGCACGCAATTTACTCATTCACGCAATTTACACATTCACGCAATTTACACATTCACGCAATTTACTCATTCACGCAATTTCCTCATTCACGCAATTTCCTCATTCACGCAATTTACTCATTCACACAATTTACTCATTCACGCAATTTACTCATTCACGCAATTTCCTCATTCACGCAATTTCCTCATTCACGCAATTTACACATTCACGCAATTTACTCATTCACGCAATTTCCTCATTCACGCAATTTCCTCATTCACGCAATTTCCTCATTCACACAATTTCCTCATTCACACAATTTACTCATTCACACAATTTACACATTCACGCAATTTCCTCATTCACGCAATTTCCTCATTCACACAATTTCCTCATTCACACAATTTCCTCATTCACACAATTTACTCATTCACACAATTTCCTCATTCACACAATTTCCTCATTCACACAATTTACTCATTCACACAATTTACTCATTCACACAATTTACTCATTCACACAATTTACTCATTCACACAATTTACTCATTCACACAATTTACTCATTCACACAATTTACTCATTCACACAATTTGCTCATTCGCGCAATTTGTCGAGTCACAGGACCTGCCCAGCCTCACGACACGCCCTGTCGCACGTCTACCTCGTGCCTCACGTACCTTCCCCAAATATTCTCGTTAAGATTTAAGGCTCTTCCAGCGCGCTCGCTCATGTTGTATACACCCTCGAGCATTTGATAGTCGAATGAATGAGTTAAAGGATTTCATTTTTTCAGTGACAATGATCGCATCGCTACCGTGCTCGCTGAAGCCCAGCCGGGGTACGCGTTCCTGGACAAGCGTGGAGGTGAGTAAATTTGGATCAGCGTCACTTATTGAAGTTTTATTTTATCTTTCGTCTCCTAAATTCAAAGTAAATTTATTTCCTTTTCCTAGTTGAAAAATGTGAAGTCCTGACCCATGTGTTAGGTTGGCCTTGACTTTTTTAAATAAAATGTTTTTAATTTTGTTCCGAATCATCTTTTATCGGTTCACTGCTGTCATTGTTTTCAGCCCCTCCGACTCACTTCAACTTTTATTTTGTTTTATAACCTCCCTTCTTAACTTACTGAGCACGGGATCCTGTTTGGAAATGCACCTTGTGCATAAATTTCGCATTTCTTTAATAACCTAACCAAATGTTTTTTTTAAATGTCTGTCAATTCAGAAATAATATTTGTTAAGAACATGGCATTATGCTGTTGTTGAAAATAAACATTTGTATTTTGAAGCTCTAATAAATGAATAACTGGCCAATGTAAAATGCCCTCTAGAATAACCCTGCGATATATACGTTCATGTGATGTTATGGAGAATTAACGCTACCAATGAATATAATTACACAGAAATATGCTTGTGTATATTCTAGTGATGATTTGCTACAATAAAAGCTTACTTTTGTTTAAACAAATGGTATTCATGTTAATTTCATATGGTATTTTCAAACATGGGACAATGCAGTGGCTAATGCACAGGTCTTACTCTGACATCTGCTTCAACGTTTAACATTCTTTCCATTTTTACCAGAAAAGAAAAGGAAAATAAAGGAAAACCGTTTATTTCCAATAACGTTGCTACATGAGATACATGCCAACGTACTGGCTTTTGAAAATTTCTAAACATAAGACGTCTTAAGACAAACGTTCCATACGAGGAGTACTAATAGACAAACCATCCGAGCTTTACTAATAGACAAACTATCCGAGGTTTACTAATAGATAGACCATACAAGGCGTACTAATAGATAAACTATACGTGGCGTGCTAATAGATTAACCCTGTCAATTGATAATTAAATCAAAAATATCATCTCGTGGATATTTTATATTCCAAGAGATGGCTGACGACTTATAAATGATTCAGATGCTACTAATGAATTCTTCGGAATTCCTAAGTTATTAGTTGAATCGAAGTAAAAAAAGACAAAAAACGCAATGCCGAAGCAGATTGAAACACCATCGTAAATGACTATAAAGTATTGAGAAAAAGTTAGTCACAAAGTAATTTACAAAGAACATCGCGCAGCACAGTACGCACATCTAAAAACGCGTAAGCAAACTTATACGCAAAAGGAAATTCATGGCTTGTTCAGCACACGCACAGAGAGATAATTTTTTCACGAGCGCTTTATTTCATTTCAATTATCTGTTGGTATTTTTAATTTTTTTCCATTCACAGGTGCACCCTCTGGCGTAGTGATCGATCTATTTTTGCATCATTAAGCAAGTGCAATAAATATATTTATTTCTGAAATATGGTCCAGTGTTAACTGGTCATAGAGCTTTAGGTAAAGTATAATGTGTCTTGAGGTTTCGTTTTTACGCAAAAAATAAAAATAGAAACACATATATATGCAAATGTGTACGATGGAAGAATGTGAACATGCATAAACGGGTGTACCGTACAATAGAATACATTTGGCCGTAAAAACATGGCCAAATTACGTTTTAAGCAAGTTACATCGGACTTGGACGAATATATACGGGCTGGTTGGAAATTGCCAGGCTCCTGGCGACCATGGGTAGGTTAAGGGGGTTAACTCCATGCTAAATGGGTCCTTCTTCCTTCCTCTCGTTGAACATCTTTGTTGTGGCAAGGGGGTAAAACTTTACTTATAATCAACTAATCATTATTTCCTTTTCCAATGACGTCGTTGATCAATTATGATGAACAAAAAATGCAAATTTTGGTGAAAATGCTGACGCATTTAGGACAACTCTGAAAATTTGTAAGGAATCTTGCTTCGCGACTAAATATCGAGCTTCACGGAACGAAATCTAATTTATTTCAAAGCATTTAGTACGAGCTTTAATTTGCATAGTCAACACTCGCAATTCGAGTGTTTTCTCTGTTGCGGCCAAAATAGTGTATGAATTTTAACGCTAGGCCGGTAATCAGGGTCTGATATCTTGGCTTTAGCAATTCAGTATTGAGACACAGCTCAGACCATGTTAGCTCTTGAGACTGCTGAAATGCACATTTTTATTTAATGCTGAAAAATGCTGATCAGAAAAGAAACGTTCTTCAACGTAGTGCTGCGACTGGACTTATTGCGCTTCTGGGAACATTAGATCAATGTTTGGGCATTTAACTAACTGGAAATATTAAATCGCTAACCTAATTTATTGTTCATAATTAGTTTTTGTAATTCAGTACTTGAAATGTTTGAATGACTAGAATAAATCGAGGTAGTAATTGAAATGTGTCAAATGAAGTCCGTAGACTTACATACAACAAAGTTTGTTACAAAATTCAGCTACAGAATCATTCTAGTGGCTACCACGTCGAATTTTTTTACTCGTTTCTACAGTAATAAACTTTCACAGAATGCGAGATATAAATCTGACCCTAAAAGAGTAAGCACGAAGTTATTATTAAAAAATTCATAGAAAAAATTCACTATGAAAACGATCAGATACCGCCGAAAAAACAGTTTAAGCTGAATAGTTCTCTTTGCTGTCATGATTCTCATCCTCGAATTTATCTTGAAAAATCATACAGATAATAAAACACTCCAATAAGCGGAATTTAAAAGCCGCTGCTTAAACTAAAAAGTTGAAAAAATACTCGGGATTCAATTGTATTTAGAGCGAAATTTCGTGTGCAGTGCGAGCAGTTGCGTCCCTGACGTGCGCCTCGCCTGAGAGCCCCGTGCTGGTGGCGGTCGGTCCTGCCTTCCGTGAGGGGGCACAAGGTGAGGCTGGGGCGCCTCACGTGTGAGGCTGTAGCTCCCCGCATGAGGTGAGGCTGAGGCGCCTCGAACGAGGTGAGGCTGTGGCGCCTCGCACGAGGTGAGGCGGTGGCGCCTCACACGAGGTGAGGCTGTGGCGCCTCGCACGAGGTGAGGCTGGGGCGCCTCGCACGAGGTGAGGCTGTGGCGCCTGGAGTGTGAGGCTGTGGCGCCTGGAGTGTGAGGCTGTGGCGCCTGGAGTGTGAGGCTGTGGCGCCTGGAGTGTGAGGCTGTGGCGCCCCGTACGAGGTGAGGCTGTGGCGCCCCGTACGAGGTGAGGCTGTGGCGCCTGGAGTGTGAGGCTGTGGCGCCCCGCACGAGGTGAGGCTGTGGCGCCCCGCACGAGGTGAGGCTGTGGCGCCCCGCACGAGGTGAGGCTGTGGCGCCCCGCATGAGGTGAGGCTGAGGACGACCAGGTCGGCGTAGAGACGAAGGTCCATGCGCTGGGTGTGATGTTCGACGTACTATTAAACAGTACATTTTACATCACACGCAGCTATCACAAATCACAAATTTTGTTGCAGCTTTGTCTCGTGTCTCCTCAGGGGAATACATTAATTGAATCTGCGGAAATAAGAGCTCCTGAAGTGCGAGGTCCCGAGCGAAGGTTAGGTAAGACTTTGTTAATTTATTTCTTTTTCATGAATTGTATTTTCTTAGTTGAAACAGAATGTTTTTTTGCTTTGTTAGTGACTATTTTTTTACGTTCACTGCTGTGTTTTTCGGCCTCTGTTATTTTTTTATTTAACTTTTATCATGTATGAATTTCCTAAATTTCTATTTCTATGCGCAGGGTATCTTTTTTAGGAACACACTTTGTGCCTAGATACCCCGTTTTTTCACTCTTTTCTTCATGGTACCACCTTCCTTCGGAAATCTTTTGTGGTTAGAGAGGCTGAAACTAACTCCGTCTCGTCTACATTTAAATAACTATCTCTTCCTATTTCACACGATACTACTCTGGTCGTTGATGTGTTCATAATTATGGTTCAATCTAAGATTTGACCAACCATTCGAGTGTGTAATATAAAAATTTGATCCAAGTCAGTTGCACGCCAATCTTTGCACGTAGCAAAGATCTTATAAATTTCGGTTCGTAATCGTTGAGTGTCTATCATTTGCGTTGAAATTTTACCGAACGCTTCGGCAGTCAGACCCTAGCTACGCCACTCCAACTGACTGCCACTCACTCGTCCGTGAGTGGAGTACAATATTGCCGCCATCTCTGACGAAATTGCTCTCATCCAAATATTACACGCGCCGTCCAAACTTCGTTATTGCTCCGACGTTCGCTCTTGCCAGTCATCATTTCCGAGCTGTTTCTTTGCAGTTTCAAGTTTTCAAAGCGGCAAATTGTTGACAGTTTTTATAAACTACAATTTCATTGATAATAATTGAAGATGTCATTGTGATACGTTTTTGCATGTTCTGTTCACATTAAAAGTGAAGGAAATTAGACTTTATAACCAGAATCTTACTCAAAACCTCTCAATTAAAGGAAGTAGCTACATTTTCTCCCAACGTTTCGTCTGTTTAATATTTTTGGACAATACAAATAGTTTTTGCCAGCATTTTTTCCTGTAAGAGATGCAGTTCAATAACACTTCGATTTGGTTTTCGAGTGGAGTAAATTTGTCGTCGACTATCGTTGCTAATTTAAATGTAAAAAATTTGTGGAAGAAAGTTATCGGGAGTCTTCCCGATTTTAAGTAAAAAGGTAAGAAATAGGCCGATTTTAAACAACCAACTTAGTTCTTTTCCGTTGTCATTAAAACAGGTAGTTTTTTTTAGGTTATTTTTTTGTTTTGCTTGTTTGTTCAATTTATCAACTATCAAATTCATTTCATGCTTTTTTCAGGTAAATTTGTTTTGCTGAAGATGAGCGAATGCTCGAAACGTTCAATTTTATTGTTTTACTTGCAATTTTTTAATTCGAGTAAATGTTTTATACGGTATTTTTAGTTCTCTCCTTTTTACTTGAAAAATTTATAAGTAGTGTATGCAGATTTATTTTTCCCATTACTTTTTCGCTGGAGTTTCTGAGAAATTAATTATACCTTGATGTTTCCAGCTTATGTACTAGAAGTGTCGCTCTCACGTACAAAGTGTGTATTGCTTAAACAACCGAGAGCATCACGATTCTTACACTCCCGTCCACTCAGAGGGATACAACTATTGTATCTATGGGAATTAGCGTTCCCATGCAGGGGGACTATGTGAGGGCCCGAGCTAAGGGTTAGGTAGGCTTCCTTTTTTTTTAAATAAAATATGTTTTTGTTCTGTTACGGACCATCTTTTTTCGGTTCACTGCTGTCCTGTTTTTCAGCTCCTACTACTTTCTTCTTCAACTTTTTCTTGTTTCATGAACTTCTTTCTTTGCTTACTGTTTCTGTGCACCTTGTGCATAGATTCCACGTTCTCTCAACTCCTCCTTCCTCTCTTAGAACATCTTTGCCGTGGTTAAGGGAGGCTAAAACTTTCTTATATTGTAATAATAAGAATAATAATAATCTCACACTCCCGAAGCCTCGTCAGTACGTGGAAGACAACCCTGAGCATCTGCAAAATTTTGCGTGCCACAATGTCTTCGTAACATAGCTTCGTGGCGTCAAAGTACTATTACCATTTACTCTGAAACATTGATTATATTATTTTACGTCACACTTTGCTAACGACTAAGTCACCGTAGAGATGAAGGTTCTTGCGCTGCATCTGATGTACAGCATTACTATTTGTAGCAGCGTTGGCTCATGTACGCAGTATAATGAACAACACACAGATCAAAATTGGACTAATGAGTGACAGAGGCAGAAAAAATCGCAAAAACTTTGATGTGTAATTGTTTGCGCAGTGGACTCACTGCAGGCAGTGGACGTTTATGCAATAGTCGCCCGGCTGTTAGATCTCCAGGTGCCTCCTACCAGCAGCTCCAGCGCCGACATCGAATCTCTCTTCCTGGCTGCACCGCAGCAGGGAAATAGAGTGCTGCTGGGCGTTACTATTTTCGGTGAGTTACAGCGGGCGAAACTCGCAATGATTATTATTGTAATTGTTATGTTGATTTAACAAGTCACAGCGACAAGAAAGGCGAACTCAACACATCGAAGAAAAGAAGTCAATTGGTATGCACTGTAGAAAATATGCACAAGGTTTTTTGCTGCTCAGGATACTCGAATGAAAATATAATTATTACATTAGTATCATGGAAACTAGACTGGGTGTGGAATTAAGTCCCGTTAGCTTCAATTCCAGGGAATTGAAATTTTAGAATAGTGTTCTTCGATAATTCCGCGTTTGACGCGAACAGTAATGAAAATCATAAAGAACCCAAATCTTCATTTTCTTGGGCGGGCTGTTTATGAAACTTCAGGGGAAACCTGATAGTAAGAAGTGGCTTTTCACGAAATAGATATTTGTTTCCAGAAGAAACCATTGTCACTCAGTTGTGTGTTTCAATCTCATCACGAAAATTAAGCAACAATTTTGTTTCATCTTGAAATAATTGCAAAATAATGACATACGAGCACGAGCAAGGTTAGTTCGAGTTGTCAAAATGACTCCCTTGATCAGGGTTATAACGCTGGAGACATTTACTCCGTAGGTACTATAGGTTTCATCTTCTGGTACTTATTATAATCCAGCTATGAAGTGTGGGTTCACAGGACTGGCTTCCACAACAAAAAAAAAATAGCACAACCCAGTCAGCTGTAACTTGATAAGGCAGTCGAACTAATGCTTGGTCCCGACAGCATATAAGATGAGACACTGATTGTTATAACACCAGATCCAAAATATTCGTTCCTGAACTGTTTCGAAACTCGGCAGTTTTCCGTGAAATGCAAGTTTCTGCTGGTTTGAAAAGTAAAATCAGCTCCTAGATTTTTTAATTTTCTCGAAAAGCGTTGTCCAAATGATGCAAAACGGTTTCCTATGTTGTTAAGCCTTTGCACTGTTGATTTTTCAAATTCATCGTTTCAAGTGTCGTATGTTCTTGTGACAGCCATAAAATGAACTGCAAGTAGATAGTGAAAGCCTGACAAAGTTTTAACCTCGACCGCAGCTCTGATAGTCACCATCGCGCTACTCTTGGCGTTCCTGCGTCTGTACCAGAGACCCAGTCATCAGATCTTCGAGCCTAACCTCTCCAGAGCTGTTTATCGATCTACCATCGAATCGACTATCAACATCAGCCCACTCAGGTATAACGTGTGGGCAAGCTAAGTAATTTCTCGTAACCCACTTTCTAGTAAAGTTCGCACAAAAATGAATGCGAGTAAGTCGACGTCCCAGGTTTAACGGTGTACCATGGTAAATTAGCTTTTCAAAAGGATGTCATTAACTTACGGTAGATTAAGGCGCAGTTTGTGCGCATCTTCCATGCAATTCGTATCATCGATTAGTCTTTTTATATCTTTCCATGTCTATTTGAGGTAGTGAGTCAGCGTGCCATTTTCAATGCACTCTACACGAGTAAATCAGGTCCCCTCAGGAGGGTACAACCATTGTATCTATAGAAACTTGCACTCCCAGGGGGAAAATATGGGAAGGGGTGAGCTGAGAGTTAGGTAGGCCTTCTTTTTGTTGAAATAAATGTTTTCTGTTATGTTAAGGACCACCTTTTTTCGATTCATTACTGTCCTGTTTTTCAGCACCTACTACTTTCTTCTTCAACTTTTATCTTATTTCATAAACTTATTTCTCAATTTACTGTTTCTATGCCCCTTATGCATAGATTCCGCGTCCCCTCATCTCCGTACTAAATGGTGCCTTTCACTCTTCGGAACACTTTTTTTTAGCGGCTAGGGAGGCTTAAACTAACATCTAATCTAAGTAAGTTAGTTAGGTTTTCATTCACTTTTTTCAGAGCGTGGTGATCTTTACTACACTATACAAAAATTAAGCGTTTCGTGTTTTTCGTTCACACAGAAATCCTTACCTTGCCAAGATAATGTATCAAAATTTAACTCCATTGTGAAAGGAAAATTTCAGGAAAGATATACCATAGTTCCTTTCTAAAGCGTTTTACTCCATCAAAATAATTATGCCCAAATGGAATAATTCAAAGGAAGGCATACTTAGCTTAAACCAATTGTTGTAACTGGAGTCCTAGACGAGGAAATAAGGGAAAGACAGATTTTTCATCATCCCTCGTTAGGCACAGGTTTCTCGAGAGAAAACCTTTATACCAATTATTGATGATTCTCCTAATTATTGATGGTGCACCCACACGAGTACTTTCACGCATCATATCCGGAGGTTTGGCATGCATGATTACTGATCAACAATCAGAATTACATCCTATTAGCGCCAGTTCTTGTTGGTGTTCCATGGAGAATTGGCGTTTTCAAGCGACACACTTTGGAATTTGCCGCAGAGGAATCCTTGTGGGGGAGTTACAACTGTAAAATTTAGCTTAGTACTCATAAATTTCTCATTACTTTCCTTCCTCCTTGTAGAGTAGGCCAGAGTTTTGTGCATCAAAGTTTTGTGCCTGTAAAAGTGTCTTTCTTTTTAAAACTATCTCCAACATTTCATGCTGTCGAGATGTTATTCACGCTAAAACGCTCTTCAGGCGGACACGGTGGTAAAACTGCGGTTCAAGGTAATGATGAATGTAAATTTCTATCACATGTCTTGTAGGTACTAATCTAGAGCACCTAATCTCGGTCACCACCTGTAACCTTCAAGTTTGATGAACGGTGGAAATTTGATAAAACTATCCAACGCGTATCATTATTTGTTGGGGATTCTGACCTCGCACTCGAACATGAACTCAATTATTTCATTTTCTTATTCTCTGAGTTCTAAAATTACAAAAGTCATATTTAATAAGTATTTTGGCCGTACAGAAAAAATATAAACGTTCTATCCGTAAATATTGATCTGTAAACCATAATTATATCGCAGATGTAAATAACGCCATTGACTAATAGCAATAAAATCGGTCAGATGGACAGGCACGAGTGACGTGGTCTTCGTGAAGCAGCCAGAGCAGAACCAGGATCCCCTCACGGACGACCTGCCAGCTTACACGCCGGGGCAGGATGAGCGAGACTCAGCCCCGCAACTGCCTCCCAATTCCGAGACAGGACTAGGAGCACGAGGCACCGACACGAGACAGTCCACGAGATCGTCTCTCGACAGAAGCGAAATAGAGCACAGCGAGACGGTCTTCCTTCTTGGCAAGAACCAGCACTCGGATCAAGTCAGTGAGATATAAGAGATTTTTTTTATGACATGTACATCAAATTTTCGAAATGTTTTTGAATAGTGTCGCTAGGTTCGGTCAAGAGTCGCGCAGTTTGAAATGCATATTGTTTCATGACAATGAAATAGCCTACACAGTTATTGAGAATGGGGAATTATGTTTAGTTCTGTAGGTGCTTTTTATTGAGACTAAATACCAGAAGAGCATAATTTAAGTGTGAAGTCCATACGTAAGTACTATCAGTAACAAGCATTCCAGGGGCTCTTTTCTAATTCAACTATTGTTACGACAATCCAAAACTTGGCGTCTTCAAAGCTGGTTTCAAAGACAATCTGGTGTCGTAAATTTATTAGAAGAAGAATTTTAATCTATGCAGCATTTGTAATCGATAGTTATCGTGAACGTGAATTCAAATTTAGGTTGTCAATAAATTTTCCATGGCCTCAGTTACACTTGTTTGCACATCACGTGAAATATCCTTCAGGTTAATTTTAAGTCCTCTAGAGGTGAATAAAAAGTTTTAATTACAGTTGAGCTTTTTCTTTCTATTCAGTGAACACAACGTAAAATGGCTTTTTTACATCAGGTACTTTAGCACTGGAGCAAAAATTGGACACGCAGTAAGTTCCTAATGAGAAAAAGAAATTATTAATACAGATCATGAATTCAATAATATTAACAACATAACACTGTTTTCTGCCCCTTAACATCAAATGTATCATCAAATGAGAAACATTGGTAGAAGAGAGCTGGCGTCAACAAATTTCTTAAATGAATGGATCTTGTTTGACAGTCGGTTTTTGAAATTTATGTTAGATATAACTTTCTAATTATTCACCTCGGTTCTCTCGCACTAGAGAGCAGTCGACGAGTTTGTTCACTCATGTGGCAGGAAAGTGGGACATCGAAATGACTAACTGCTTGGCACAATGAATGTGAGTTATCACAGGACTTCCCTAGGTTCCAATTAAGAGCTTTAATATTTGGCCGCGCTGTAAATATGCATTAGACTTTAAAGAAATGAACTTGCGCAGCTGAAGTACTACTTAACTTTACCGGATCTGTCAACAGCTCGAACTTAAAATTTGATTGCGACCGAAACGAAAGTTTTTTCGATGGACGAGACAAGCATATCCACCACTTGAGTAATATCTATCAAAATTTCCTTGAGCTTGCCAAGAGTTCTGAGTCAGATGAGCTCGCAGGCCATTCAATAGAAGTTGTAAAATAGAGGGACATTTCAATATTGTAATAGAGCAACAAGTTTTGTAGTGATGAATAATATTTATACATAAAATCGTAGTGTAGGCATAAAAATTTTACGCTGGTAGCCTTCTGAACATCTTCACAGATCATTCAAGCACCAAGTCTGACATTCGAGCAGCAAGCAATTCGACCATAAACAATGTTTTCAACAGCAGCAGTTCAATAATTATGCATTCTAACAAAAATTTTACCCTTGGTGACATCAGTTTACCGATAGATTATCATCGCTGTTTTTGTTGGAAAAAGAATCGAGGAGCGCAAAAACAATCAGAGTTTACCGAGTTCAACTCATCTGTATGCGCTTCAGGACCTTGAAGGCAGCATTGTGTGAAGACATCTTTCACATTGATAAAAATTTTATCGTTACGTTCATTGCACATCCCTATTCTCATACAATGTGAATCGCAAAAAAAAGACGCATGACCTTTTCATAAATTACCACGGAATATTTAAAAAAAAATGTCACTGTAAGAACATTTGTGGGGAAAAAAAGAAAAGTTTTTCCACACTGCACAAGCAGTCGCCTTGTACTCGCAACAATCGAAAAACAAGTTCACTCCTACAAGGGGAAAGTAGACCGCGCAGATGCATTTGTTTAAAAATTGACTACAAAAGTCGACCTCTACATTTCTTAGCGCCACAGTAGCAATACTTTACTTTGCCGACCACACTGCCCACTTCATAGTTATAATCCCAGGTGAGCTCCTGCCCCGCCCTCACGCTGCACATCGCGAAGAAGGACATGTACGGGAAGCGGAGATCTTGGCTGTCTACGAACACGTTTTGTACGAACACGTTCGGCTGGCACGAGTGCTGGAAAGCAAAATCAATATTGTCAGCGTCATTCCACATTCTCGGTTAAAAGTAGGATTAATTTGATCCCCCGGTTGAATACTGAGAAAGAGGTTTTACCAGCACACTAACAGAATCGTATACTTACACGCTCAGCACAGCTCGAGACATTTTGTGTTATCGTGGCACGATTTCCTACCGGTATGATGAGGTCGAGTCATACCTGTTCATTTTAGAACAAGCACCCATCTAATGAGCACATTTGGTAACATAAAACATGCTCTAGCTGTTGTTAATTGCAATCGCGACACGGTAGCGCTCACCTCACATTCATTTGAACTTACCACAGGAAAAAGCCAGACTAAGTTCCATCAAATCTGAGTGTAAGACTAACAGACCCCAAGCATTTCTTCATGCTAAGGAGTTTTTATACACGCTCTCATCGACATTACACACACACACACCCCCAACACACACGTCACGCAACACCCTTATGTCAATCTTAATTCAACCCCTCACTCCAGATTGTATACAAAATGAACTTAACGCAGATCCTTCTTCCTATACGAATACACTAAAACTATGAAGTTAAGAAAAATTGTAAAAGTTATTAAGTAAAACTTATTAGGTCATGTTGGAAACAGTAAAACCTCGCATACACACTAGAAGACGGACATGAAAAGTACCCGAGCCTCTATTTTATAATTTCATACTACACATCATAGTCAATTTGTTCAGTCATGTCTCTCTCTCTGGGTCACACGACGTAATTTTGTGCTTATTCATTCACTCTCACCAATTAACTTATCTGTAATTGCCACATAATACATAAGACTAACGCTATATATGTGACATGTCACATATGCCAAGCGATATGTGTTGCACACAACTGTGCCAAAACCCTAACTAGCTGAACTTTTTCCTTCTAGAAAATGTTCGATCATTACTTCAACTAACACTGTTACGACTCAAGTACAGAAATAGCACTACCGTGCGAAAAATCCAAAACTCACATTGAGGAAACGGCCGATGTTGCCACACCGCTTCGCATCAATGACGTAGACCTGCTCGTCCTGGCCGTAATAGTCTCGTAGACTTTTCTTGGTGGGTGAGGGCGGGGCATTTCGGGGGATCGCAACGTGGAAGTTCTGGGGTTTGCGCTGTTTCTCGTCTGACGTTTGAAAATGAGGGAATATGAGCACTGACGGCCTCCACATCTAGTTAGGATCTCGCATTTCAATCTTTTGAAAACAGTGAGTCGGTGAATGATTTAAATGCAGAGTTTCCCATGTTAGAAATAGAAGTACGTAAAAAAATTAATTTGGAAAAACCTACTAAGTAAAAAGTAAGCCAGCAAAAGAGCTGATGTAGTCAATTCAAAAGGATTTCCAAAGCAAAATGATATCCCATTGTCATAAAAAAAAACATCTTAGGTTACTTACAATTTCCAGCGTAACACGTAAAGAATTTCAAAGGCACGAACATGTGAGAAATTTGAACTAAGGAAAATTTTTCGTCATGTTTATTGAATAAAAAAAAAAGAACTTTAAATGGAACTTAACCCCAAAATAAAATAGGTATTTAAGACAATTAGAAAGTCATACAACTGCTTGAACCAGGAAAAAAGTAGTGAGGGAACAAAGAAATTCCTCTTAGTGCGAAGCCTACATTTCCTGTAGAATACTTGTGAGCTGACAACACTACCCTAAATCAGTAACATGCCTGGATATAATAGTGTCATAAATATCACATAAGATTAAATTATAAGTTAATTTAAGCTTCCCTAACCACAAAAAAGTTGTTCCATAGAGAGGAAGGATGAAAATACCATTTAGTATGGAGTTAAGAGACCACGGAATCATAGAACACAGTGTGTTCTCAAAGAAAATTCCTTGTGCATAGAAAAAGTACTTTACGAAGCAATTTTATGAAACACAATAATATGATCAAGTGGCCCGGAAATATGACGTAAAGAAAAAAGCTCATTTCAAATTACCTGAGCATTATTATTGAGAAATAGATAAAAATCTATCAACAACGCGTATTTCATTGCAACAAAACTTGTAGTATATGCTAGAATTACCGATTTATATGATGTTTATATAAAAATTAGTGTTAAGTCTCAGGATCACGCAACAGCTCACCTTCGTCATCATCATCGTCCTCAGACGGGCGGCGCGAAGACGGTGACGGCACACGAGACGAGGCCTCTGACGTGGCAGGCGGCGGGTCGTCGGGGTCATCATCGTCTCCTGCCAAAACCCAAGTGATTTGAACACTCATGCGCGTCTATCAAATCGAATTTGTAATCAAACTATATGCAGCGAGAACCTGACATACTCCAGGTTCTGTGAACAGAGTGCACTCGTTACCTGTTTTCGTTCGAAATGTAGTGGTAAACAAGTAGAGAAAAGTTTCACCTAGTGTGTAAATTTACGTTAGATATGAATTTTTAGCACACTAACAACCTAAATGAATACCTAACTTTGACTAAGCACAACAAAGCTGAAAAAAAAGAGAGTTAATCTTTTGATTTTGGTTTATCTTACGTCAGTTGATAACATTGCGCCCTTTACAGAAGTACTATGATACCATCAGAAAATTTTGCAGTATTGGGTACGAGAATCAGGGGTGATACCATGTTAGAACTGGGTAGGTTTCAAATCTTCAACGTTCTTTCCATTCAAACTAAGACGGCTGACTTCTCCCACACAATCAACAAAATCTTTTTTGACTAAGTTTTCACAAGATGAGTCGTGAAACCTCAACACAATAACAATGACACGCTGATGAGTGCAGTAACTAAATCCCAAGTCAGAGTAATTTTCACACAATCTCACCTCCTGAATCGTTCTTTTTCTTGGCAGAGATAGCCAGTAAGCGTGATGAAGGCTGTCGTTCGGTGAGGGTCTTGGAGCAGTGCACCGTAGGGTACGAAGGCACGAAGGTGTCATCGTGCTTGTCGTTCTGTTGGTACCGCAGCTCGCCTTCGCTCAAGTCCTGGCCTGAATCTTCGTCTGAACGTTGAAAAGATGAGATTCACACGATACGACAAACAGGTCAAATAGAGTTTAATTGATTATGTGAGACTCTAAATCTAAGGGCTGATCGAGAACAGAAGGAAAGAAATTATCTCATTAAAAAATTTGAGAAATATTGAAAAAATACAGAATCCAGTAAAAAAAAAGCACAATAGAAGATGTCAGAAGATTGATAAAAATAGCGCATATGCCTGTAGAACTCCCGCTTATGCCCTTACGTTTTGGTAGAACTAAATATGAAGGAAATAAAAGTGGAGAAAAATGTATCACGCTAAGAATTCCCGGAAAAAAAGGAGCCTTTAGACCAGCGGTTCCTAACCTGTGGGGAATTCCCCACTGTTGGGGAATGGCGGAGTTGCCAGGTGGGGAATTTCATGCATTTGTTTCCATCCACAAAAAGTCGATAGCATTTCAAAATCTAATATATTACATCCACATGTTGCCTTATTTACCATATCACAAGCATTTACAGTCTGTTTTAATAACAAAAACAACCATAATGAGGTATTGTATGTCATGTTTGGGTAAAAGTGACAACACTGCTGGGTTAGGAATGTCACAGATAAGTAAAAGGAAGTTGCTGTGGTGGGGAATGAAGCATTCCTCACCGATGTTGTGGTGAGGAATTTAGTTGGCTCACTAAAAAGGGGGGAATTGACGAAAAAATGTTAAGAACCACTGCTCTAGACGAACGAGTACATCTGCACAAGAAAGGTCAAATAAATCGTGAGCTGCATGTGTGTGAATCAATTGTCAACTGACCATCGGATGCTTTTTTCTTTTTCTGACGATCAGGGAAGTCTTCGTCGTCGTGATCGACATCTTCCTCGTATCCTTCCTTCATTTCCTCGACCACTTCGATGTAGTCCAACTCAGCATAATAATCGTCGCCTCCGGAGATTTTTGTTCCTTCCTGAGAGTAAAACTTTTCAGTCTTGTATAACAAGGAAGTGATATGACACTTGTAAGAAAGATTGTGGGACTACGTAACTACTGATGAGTAAATTTTCTTCAACAGCTTGGTAATTACAATGATTTTTACAAAGTAAATAAGGGACTTAAATTGAGTCGCATTATCCCCATCATTAACTAACATCCAGAAATAACTCTAAAGGCACACAATCTGCAGTCTTTAGAAGTCAAAACCTCACGCAATTGGCACACGCTGCCAAAAAATCTGCCAGGTTCGGCCTATCTTGATACTTCAACTGTAGTAACAGAGCAACAAAAAAATAATTTTTCTCTCCCATATAAGACATGAGAGGATTAACTAGAAATAAATTTATCTGTTTTCAGGACTACATCAAAGAATGACAGGATTTAATTTGCCTTGGGACTATTTTTACTAAACACGATCAATTGAACATTTTAATGGCCCCAGTACACTCCTTATTTCACAAGCATGGCTGAGGAAATCAATGTTCCCTGCGCACCCGGAACGTCTCTGTGCTCTCAGTCTTAACCTATCCGACAACACAGCCATTCATCTGTCACGCTGTTCTCTCTCATTTTCCACGCTTCAAGTGTCACTTCTTCAACATTTCCTTTCCAAAAACGTAAACATTTCAACTTTCTCTTCCCTACAGCTTTCAGGTCTATAAACGCAGCACCGTGATGAGCTTCCATCCACTTCAAATGATTTCAACTCCTGCCCCTTAAGAACACTACCGCACACCAGCCTACAGCGGCACTTAAGAATAGGGCTTACTACCGCCTTGTTTCAAACGAAGTATCCTTGACAGTTAAGGAGAACTCACCTTCATGTCAATTCTATCATGAAAGCCTCAATTCTTCTCAGAGTAGTCGAGTACTTTCTTCTGAGAGCGATATACGAGTATGAAACTACCCCACACTAAACCTACTCACCCTTTCCTCGAGCTTCCCTGGTTTTCAGTAAGGTGACAGGCATACTTTATGAAATCCCCCTTAGGCATGAATGGTTGTTTGACTAGTGAGAATTTAATATTTTAACTGAAAATGAGTAGCTACAATGAACACTCAGCATATCCTCAACAAACATACACGATCAGAACACATCTCTTTGATGCATACGTTCTACGCTTTTGTCTTACCCCAGATACCAAATTCAACACTTTCTACTCCACATAACACTACACAACAGTTCCCTATTAGCTTTTTTCTTACCTTTCTCAAACGTACATTTCAAAATTCTACCATTGCTTTTTCTCCGTAATTTCCTGCAAAACGGTTCGGCATATAAATTAATGTTTGATAGGTTCATTTGTGTATACAAGTACACATGTTAGATAGAGAGCTGAACGCTATTTTTGAAATGTGAGAAGTCGTACCTGGTTAGCGACTGTATCAGTGAGCATCCTGCCAACGTAAATGCAGAGGAAACTACCCCGTGGAACGTCATGGAGTGTCCGCACGCCCCAGCCCCGCCTGGCTGTCTTGAAGAGCTGTAGTTTGATGCGCAGAGGGTTCTGAACAACTCGGTTCTGGCACGTGTGTCGGCAAGAACATCTGTACCCAGAAAAGAAGCGCATAATATTAGATTCCAATCCATGCAGACAAGCTTACTTAGTTCATCAATTCTTGTGCCTTTAAACTTTTAACATTACAGGAAAAAATGACTTTGTAATTGTGCTCAATACTTGTACTGCAGTACGTCTAGCTTTCCATAGAGCTTATGAGTTTCAAGTTTTATTTCACTCCCTCGTTCTAAAATTGCTTCTTCTACACTGAAATAAATCATCTGAATGGCCAATAAAATTGCACCTTCTCTGGATCACAAAAATAATTTCGCCGAATATTTCGAAGCGTTTCTTAGGTAAAACCGCCAAAAAGCTTATGATGGATTAGAAAATTAAAACTTTGAATAAATAAAAGAATTTACAATCCTAGTTAAACTATTTCATTAGGAGTGCAACAGGAGCACATCACAAAAACTTCAGATGCCACTTCTAGACCCGAGTTACCTGGAGTTGCACTCAAAAATGCCAGAAGGCACCTGCTCGTACAGGCGCCTATGTGTGTACCCAGGCTCGTTGAGCTGCAGACCTGACGGCAGCCTCTTGTTGCTCTCTAGCGTCAACTGCCAGCACTCGCAGCGCGTCTTGTCCTGCACAGACATCCTCAGCTCAACTGCTTATATAAATACCATGAACAGAGTATAAGATTATAAGATGTTTTAAGCCTCTAGCCACGACAGAGGTGTTCTAGAGTGAGGAATGAGAAAGGCACGATTTAGAAAGGAATTAAGGGAACTACGCACAAGGGGTGTCCCCACACCCTGCGCATAAACACAGTAAGACTGAAAGAAGTTCATAAGCAAGATAGAAGTTCACGGGGAAAGTATTAGATTTAGGTGCTGGAAAAACGACGGTCAGTAACGAAACAAAAAACACATCATATTTTAATAAAATTAGATCTAACTTTCATTCTGGGACCTCAAATCTTCTGCTAGCGGGCGCTAATTTGCAAAAAATATATAATAGTTAAATTATCCCTGAGGAGAATACTATGCATAGATACCTCCAGATTTGATTTGATTTTTAGTTAGTTTAAGCCTCCCTATCCGCAACAAATGCGATCCAAAGAGAGGAAAAAGGAAGGCACCATTTAGTATAGAGTTAAGGGAACGCGGAATCTATGCAGAAAGGGCATAGAAACAGTAAGTTGAGAAAGAAGTTCATGAAACAAGATAAAAGTTGAAGAAGAAAGTAGTAGGTGCTGAAAAACAGGATAGCAGTGAACCGAAAAAAGGTGGTCCTTAACATAAAAAAAATTTTTATTTCAACAAAAAGAAGGCCTATCTAACTCTCAGCTCGGGCCCTCACACATTTTCCTCCTGGGAGCGCTAATTCCCATAGATACAATAGTTGCATCCCCCTGAGGGGGCATCGACACATTTAATCGACTTGCGCAAAAAAAAAACAAGAAGAGTGCATTTAACAAGCTGACCTATCGTCGGAGATGTTCATTCAGATCGTTATTATAAATGCGCATATATGACACAATCAATGCCAAAAAGCTCTGGTAAGGGCAAAAAAAAACACAGTGGTGAGGAAAATCACACTCAAAATTGGTGTGCAGTCTCGTCAGTACAACACATAAATGAATAACTGAAAACCATTTACTTGGAAAGAAAAGTGTTAATAGAAAGCAGCAACAAACAGAGATACCTTCAATCACGATTTGGACGCCACTGAGCTACCAAGCACTATTAGAAAGAGAGAAAAAACCTGAATGGCAGTCATCGATGCAAATACAAAACATCAGATGAAGCTGGCATTTAAATCCCCTACATCATTCTATCACAAAGGTCGCCAGATTAGACTTTTTTTGGCGAAATTCTCCCCTGTGAACTTTCAAAAATAAAATTTGGCTATAAAGACTGCTCAGCACCTGACAACTCGGCAAGATTACCAAATGGTTAGCGGCTTTCAGGGACAAACTTCAATTTCAAAAATCCCTGCTTGAAGAGCTTTAACCAAAAGCAAGTAACCTTAAAACTCTTAGCAACCCTGAAGAGCAGTAAAGGACAGCTCCACGTACTTTGACCCAAGGAATAATTACCTGGCAATCATCAGTGCAGGTGCAGCACACAAGGAAGTTGGTGTCGAGGTTGAGCGGCACCTCAGGCGCGGGCTTGCGCGTGTTGCAGTACTCCAGCGGCAGCGGCGGCTCGTTCTCCAAAGAGTTCACCACGCTGATCGGCATGGGCTCCACGCCATGACTGAAGTCCTGGCCACATGAAACATTTTCTCAGTATATCGATAGCAAATCTTACACCGTATTAGCAAAAAACCTGTATATAAATTGAACTAAAGAACTCATTTTAATTTCAAAAATGAACTACTAAACAAGTTTCAATAATCCCCAAACATGTAATGAAATGCTCTCCCAAACTAGGAGTATCTATGTATGGATAATAGTTCAATCACGATCATTCACAAACACAATGAAGCAATTGTTAGTCTTAGTTCTTTACAGTAGTGCTTTGTGTTAGAAAGGATACATTTAAAACACATAGAAGCTCTAATAAAACTAATAACGGGACAAAAACTCACATCATGGTACTACTGACCAAAAAAAACGTTATTTTTAAATGTTGACACAAATGCACTGTTGTTAGTGGATGAATATAATCGGCTGCGAATGCTTTCATTTTTCAATTAGTGTCTGTGAGTGATTTTTGTCTGACAGCATCAGACTTGGGCAGTAAATCAAGATGGTCACTCGACTCGCTTGTTTCCGTGTCTTATTCTATTGTACTGCATTCTATGGAGCTCCCATTGGTTTATCTTTGTTGAGTCATAGAAAGGTTTCTGCGTTCTACAAGATTCAAAAAGTGCACTAAGAAAGTATCTGAAAGTGCTACGAAAGTTTCATTCCGACAAAGAAGCAGCAAAGTAAAAGGCAATCCTGTAGTTCACTACAGAGGTTAGAACTAGTAGAACAACTTTCTGAAGTTTGTAATAAAATATTTTAGCTTCTTTTATACCAAAATTTTCACTATGAAGCTATGAGTTCATTTGAAACAATATCCTGCCTATGTAAGTGGATGCAGCTCGGAAATATCTGGCCTAATTGGGTTTTTAAGGCAACGAATTGAAGATGTGGTCGGATCTTTGCCAGATTTGAGCCAGACAGATAATTTGCGAACAATTACAAGCGTGAAATCCCAGCAGATACGCAGCAATTTCCCTCAAAAGTAATACTATGTGATGGCACTAAAGCAGAGCATAAAAATAGCACACAAGCTCACAAGTAACGTGAAGAACTCTTTGTTGGGGGCCCACTCATTGATGACGTCGATGGTGAGATCGAAAGAGAAAAAATCTATCTCGAGCTTTGAGTGGGTCGTGCGGAGGTACACAAAAAGCTCGTCTATGTTGCGCACACGACGACAACACGGAGTCACGTAGTACACGCTGCGGCGCACTATGGTCTTCTTGCGCAGGCGCACCAGTTGTCTGCTCACAGATGTGTCATTCGTGAGAACGAGTTATAGGGATTGATCTGAGGTAAAAGCTGCGTATTATTTATGTCACGTATTATTTATGTCACGTATTATTTATGTCACGGGAAACTAAACTCGAGTCAAAAGCAAAGGTTTATGAGACTTACTTGAATATGAAGTTTCAAACCCATACAAAAATTTCAAGTTAAACATAATAGTTGTTTGAGAAGTGCTAATATTTTTCACATGATTTCATGTTACTAATATAGTGCATTAGGAAAATACCTTCCACTATCAACTTCAGAATAAGGCGAGAACAGATCTAGTCAAAGAACTTTGCTTTCTGATCTTGAGAAATGAGAAAAAATGAAACTGCTATGTTGAAGCAAGATAAAAAGTTACATTTTTGGCCTAAATTGCAACGTAGAGACATGCGAGAACAAATTCTTAGTTTAACTTAGCGCAAGGAAGTGCTCAGATTTGTTACACAAAATTCACTACGGACAAATGACGTCTTCAGGTCTAGCCATCACAGAAATTATTTTGAAGTCGGTTTAAGAACCAGCTTCAAAATTTAGCTCAATCTATGCTAAGCGGCCAACACGCATCATTTAACTGAAGTGCTTCACCTCAGTCATGACGTCAGCACATAAAAATCTCGACATCTAATGCAACGAGTTACGAAAATGAAAAAAAAAGAACAGTTATATGAGTCGTTGCTAATTTTGTATTAAATTGGCGGTAATATATGACAAAAAATTGTTAAAAAGACATAAGCAGCAAAATGTTCTAATATTATTGAATGAGAACAATTATTATGCACGCTATGACATGTTCAGCAAACACCCAGTCCTAAGAATTTGCTTCTGGCAGTCACTGCAATTTACCAGACAAACAGCTCAGCAAACCCATAAAAAAGTGCACATACCAGGTTGAGGTTATGGTAATTTCGAAAGTGTATCTCTTAGCAGCGAAATACAACTAGATACTCTCTCAACATCGAAGTGCAGAAACAAATACAAGTTTTCTAAGAAGTAAACCACACACAGAATAATGTCAACATTGCACTTAAGAATAAGCATTGGCTGGTGGTTGGCAGGAAAATGAGCTTTAAGTAGACATGCCAAGAAAATTTCAACTTCGCACTCTCAAGAGCAATAAATGATGGCTAACAAAAAAATATTAACTCTACAATCTCGAAATGAACACTACAGGTAGTTGGCAAACACATAAGCAATGAATAATGACCAGGCTCTATCCACAATCTAAATACGGCTTTGTTGAGAGCCCAGAGTACCCGAAGTGAGTGAGATTAGTACATCCCACCTCCTCCAGCCCAACACGATGGGGATGAGCAGAGGCGAGATGTTGCGGTTCCTCTTGAGGAGCTCCTCACCCTTCACCCCACCCACACAGGCAGAACCACACTGATGGGGCCGGAACCGGCGATCCAGGGGAGGAATTTGAGCTTTCTGAAATAAAATGAAGGAATGATGATAAAAATTTTAGTCATAACAGCAGCAACGATAGTTCGCTTCAGGAGAGAGCAAAGTATGATCCACAAAAACAAAGTTACTAATAAAAGAATATTAATAACTTCGCAGTAAAAGACAGCCACCACCATGAGTCAGTTGAAGAAACATCTCCTGCGAAACGCCGTAGCACCACCATTAAAATGCAGCGCACACATACAGTTAAGAAAATGAAATGAATAAAATAAATTACTGAAGAAACTGGCCTGGAGTTGTGTTTTTTACAACTATAGTATAACAACGATTTCAAACAAGGTATAGTAAGGTATAAAAATCACAGAATGGTGAGAAGGTCTTACTTTGATGTATCCCGTCTTTTCTTGCTGGATCTTCTCGATGAGCTCGGGAGGCGGCGTGCCAGGCCGCGCAGCTGTGCTCTTCTTCGCTACGGACCTGTTCGGCAAGGGGGCGGCCGAAGGTGCCACGATACCTGACGGGGGCAGTACATAATTCAACTCCCAATAATAGGGTACATGAAAAATGTCTCCTACGGTGATTTTTTACTCCATCGAACAGTTCTGAGCATTTTATTGAGTGACTACTGTGTATTTTATGTGGCGGAGGTTTGCTTGAGCTGATGTTAGTAGTTTCAAGAACAAAAGTGTTGCATCCTGTACATGCATAGCAATACTTCTTCCCGTGGAACGGGTGGAACGGAAAAGGAAGTGCATGAAGAAAAGAAGTTATTTTCCTGCTTCTAACATGGAGATGCAGCACAAGAACTACGCGCATCTTTCCCGAGATTATTGTGCGCTCTACCATACATTACAACGACGTCCCATACATCTCCTATCGGGAAAATTGTATACTCTATACAATACATTAAAATGACACCAAATACATTTCA
The DNA here is from genome assembly GCA_014220935.1 of Platorchestia sp. MABIK. Lineage (NCBI taxonomy): Eukaryota > Metazoa > Arthropoda > Malacostraca > Amphipoda > Talitridae > Platorchestia > Platorchestia sp. MABIK. Next base: position 53,762 of record JACJUY010000413.1, on the reverse strand, counting down.
TTCATGGAATATTGTGCACTCTATACAATACATCAAAATGACACCAATTACATTTCATCTAGGGAATATTGTGCACTCTATACAATACATATGATGCCCCTCACGTCTCTTTCAGGGAATATCATGCACTCTAAGGAAAAATAATAAAACAACAAATGAACGAAATTCCCTGAGAATGAGAAGCACCAAATTGATGCCTGCGTGCTTTAACTATGGTTGAAATATAAATTTCTATTCAAGGAAAGAGCTAAAACGTAAAGCAAACGTGCTAAATACTGCTACACCGAAACCAGACTTCACTAATCTGTTTTGTGCGCCTGAATGATTTTTTTAATACGTAATATTTCAACAGTATTTGTTATTCAAGATTGCGAAATAAATTTCCCCTTGTCTTTGTCTACTTTTGAATCAGCAGCGCCATTTGAGCCCTATTCCCGTATCGTTAGTTTTAGTCTTGTTGTAAACTACAGTTCTTGTCTGAGATGAAAAAATGTCTTAGACTGCGTCTCCTGACTATCAACAAATTGAACATATTTCTGGTGATGGAAAGACGTAATTGAAATCTTTGACACTAATCTTGCAAAGTAATACCAAAATATTTAGGAGTTTTTTCTGAAATCAAATGACATTTATTAAAAGCATAAAGTGAGCAAAAACTCACAGGATGCTAACGACTCTAGTTTTGAGAGTAACTGTAGATAAAACTTTTAGACACAAACGTCCGAAGCTCATGTTGATCTATAACATGGGAAAGAAATGAGAGAGAAAACTCGACACAATTTAAACTTCTCGCGCAGCCATAGTGTAGGCGTCAACAATCAGAATAAGAAGGCAGCAGTACCTGGAGCTGGTGTGACCGAGTGAGGAAGGACAGCAGGGAGCTGCGGGCCCACGGCCGGGTACGCAGGAGCAGCCAGTGCCGGCACTGGAATCTGGGACGCCACGATCTCGCGGGGTGCCGACACTGGTAGAAGCAGCACAGGGTTGGACAAAATCGTTTTTTAATCCTTTGTCTCCAGTGCCAAGATGGCTAGTGCTTCCAGTTTAGGGCAACTAACAGAGTTTTGAAGTTATTTTACTAGTAGTGGAACATTTAAAAAAAAAATAACAAAATTAGCGCAATTAATGGCAATAATGAAAATATATTTCTTCACACATTCCGTAAGTTTTACATTTTAAATTTGCTAATGATTTGCTCTGAATTCATATCACATGATCCTTGTAACACTTTCAATAACTTTTTTATCCAACCTAGTAAATTCTTTCTAATGCGAATTCCTTTTCTGATAAGTTTTTGACAAATACTCAAATCATGATTTTTAATGTAGAAAATCTATGGCATCAAGCATTCTTCTTGCTTAACATACATATTTAAAAAATTCACTTTTATTTAAAATAAAGAAGTAGACATTTCCTTAACCCCAAAAGACCCACACCAGGCCAATTTCACAGAAATGTCAGGGTAGTGACTACATTTATCTGTGAAAACTTTTCCCCGAACTCTTTGAGTTTTGGTACTCAAAGGGTTAATTGATATTACTGCACGACCATAACATCAGTTCATGCTTTGGAAGCGCAAAATTAAGAATACACACGGAAAGAGCAAGCAATTCATAGAAAGTAAGATTTGAAAATAAAGATGCTTATAACTGAGAAAATCCAATCAAATATCAACTTCTAAGAAATAAACAAGTAAAAAAATTAAAATATGATCAAGTTAACATTAAGAAATAAGTAAAAAGTAATGGGGCTAATGAGCAAAAAGCACTTTGATATTGCTATTTAAAGTCTGTGCATCACAAGGCAGATAAGTTAGCCCACTTAACATTGAATTAGACTAAATTGAACAAATTACGTACAATCGTGAACTTACGTACTGTACCTTAATAAAGCTGACAAATTGAGTAACACACAATCTTTCTACGAACAAAGTTATCAACAGTTAGTCGAATTGTAACGTGGATGTCTGCTAACATAATCACAGATGTAGGCATTAAAATTTTCATTACCGTGAAATTAAAGCTTTTGATCCACAGAGTACGCTTCATCCCGAAATCGAAACCAACCAAACGCGGAAAGCGATGCGAAAGAAGAAGGTAACTTCCAAGAATTATCAAAGCCCGCATTCCTCAGAGGTGATGAAAAATTAGAAGCTACGCAGGCCTCAGCTAGACCACAGCACTCACCCGACGCACCGACTGGTGTGGGCAGGATGCTCTCTTGGCCGAATGTGCCGTACTCCACAACGTGTCCCACTTGCTGTAACATGCAAGACATACCAGCAAAATTTCGTTTTTAAAGTAAAAAATATCTAATTTCGCACTTGAAGGAAAACTTTTCTCTTAAGAGTATAGAAATCGCGAAGTGAAATTTCATTCTTTCGCATATTTCTAAATCAAGAACAAGAAAAATAGTCTTGTTCCTAAAACAAAGCGAAGGTTTTCGAGAGTATTTGTGAATGATGCGTCCTTAGTTCTATGATTAACACAAACGTAACAGGACTTAACTTACAATTTTGCTCAAGTACGGGACAGAAATAGGACTATTTTATTTGTATGTTAAAATGCTTCATTTTTTCCTGGATAAACAAAAAATGTTAAGCTGTTCTTCGCAGATAAATGAGATGCTTATAAAAATTATTTCATTTTCATGCTAGAGAAAAATATTTACCTTCCGTTTAATTTACACCAGATACTTCAACATACATAACCATTAAATGAATTTCAATCATAAGTTTTTCGTGCCACATGAAAAATAATGGAAGAAACTAGAGAGGAATGAAATTTTTCGTATGATGGAATTTTTACACCAAATGGACTAAGGATACGCCCCTAACCTCCAAGATACAAAACTGGCGGAGAAGTTGGAAAGTTGTACATGTTACTCCCTCAATTGGCTTGACTGGGCCAACCATGAGTACAACATGTAACTACTTCACTAAGCAACCTCATCCTGCAACTACAGAACCCTCACCCTGCCCGGGATGACAGTGCGCCGGCGCTGTCACTACTACATCAGACAACCACAGACCCATCCCCCTGCCCGGGATGATGGTATGCCGGCGCTGTCACTACTACACCAGACAACTACAGGACCCTCACCCTGCTCGGAATGAAGGTGCGCCGGCGCGCCGTGATGCGCGTGTGCTGCTGCTCAGCGTTGGCCTGCAGGCTCATCTTCTTGTGGAAGAGTGGACTGAGTCTCGTCGACCCGCGATATATCCATTCGCTGCGGCCGTCCGTGGGGAAGTACATCTTCACCAACGAGCCTTCTACTTCCATCACCAGCGCCCGCCACCACTTTCCTGCACACGTCAATACAGGAAATTAACGACCACAACAGAGATGCATTCAAATCTCACAGCCTTTCTGCAGCTCCTTTTCATAAAGCCAACATTTTGACCAACGACAGTATGGTTCCATATCAGAATGGAGAGAATAATAATGGTTTGGGTGAGATTTGAAAAGGCAACCTCTGCTTTGAGTTGCCTTGGTGCTAAACACAAACTCCGTTACTGTGAATTTATTTTACATTGATCAACAATCACAAATGAACTGCTACAACGTCTATGAACAGTTCTAAACACTAAGAACGTAGCTCAGCCATAATTTGAGCACATTTACTGGCTATAAGCTGATACCGTCTAAAATATGAACCTATAGAGCATAGACACGACTTGCGTAGTTGTACCATTTTTCGATGCTCACCAAATATTGGTTTACAATGCTTTCAGAACAGTCTACATTCCCTACGAATGATGGTATAACCTCGCTAATAAAGCGTAGATGCATTTCACAGTTCATCCTATTACTTAGTTAAAAAAGGTTAGTTTGTCTTGGGTTGCAAAAAGTGAATGCCTTCGGCGAGAAGTAAGACAGATTGATGAAAATTCACTACAATGACCGATCCTGAATAGAAGATGAAAAAATTCGAATGTAATTTACCTAAATCACAACATCAAGTCCTGAGTGTAAAACATACCAGTAGCAAAGTAGAAGTATACCTACACCAACATAATCAGGAGTAGAGAATATCAGCAACCCATTAGTTTGATGAAGTAACGATTGGGGGTATCAAGTAGCGTCCTAACTTCTCGCTAGGGAATCTTGGGTCACGGTAACAAGATTGGACTTCTTCTGATTAAAGTTCTTAACTTTGTCCTTTTCAAATGAAATTCAGCCACAAAAATCTCTCAGTATTTCGCAACCATGCAAGGTTGGTTCTCTAACGGTAAATGAATGCTCAAACACACATCATTCGAAAAGGCCAAACTTTAAAGTTTTGGCTAAAGAAAGACAAATCTGGCAACCATAGCACGAGCAAGTGAAAGGGAACTGCACAGTGACATGTGAAGAGGCAGGGAACTAACCACTCAACCAAACCATGCTATATAATGGTAGCAGGATCTCTGATGCAAAATGGCCCAGGCGAGTGGCTTATAGCCTTCCTTTTAATTGCAGCACAAATGCGCCGAAGCATCCCTGGCCTCACCTAGTCATGTCATGCAATACCAGTGGTGGGCACGATAACGAAAAAACGTTTTCGCGATAACCGATAAATCGATAACGAAAACCTTATCGGCGATAACCGATAATCGATAATTGGCGAAAAATTTATCGCCGATAATCGATAAATTGATAAATCCAAAATTCCTATACTAGCGATAATGATAGAGGCATTTTTTAAATAAAAAACAAATCGAAAGATTTTTTTAAATTTTTATCTTAGAAAACAGAAGAATCTTAGAAAAAATAGAAGTCTTTGAAAACGCTTAAAAAAATAATAAATGTTTATCCTGTCTACTAATAGTCCTGTCCTATCACTGTCACTAAGTTCCTCTATATCACTCATATTATCAATTGATTAACATAATGCAAGTTTGACCTGAAACAAGACGGACTTAAATGCACATCCAACGATCAGAGGAGCTAAATACGAGCTGAATACGTGTCGTCACGGTCTCACCCACAGGGTTGCCAGATGTCCCAGTCCACATGAGGCCACACTTTTGATCAAAAAGGCCACAAATGAGGCCAACCTTATTACACCATAACACGTACATCCAACTAGTGATGCAAAAAAAACGGTTTTATTTGATGGCAGTTTTTTTTGCAAAAAAAACATGTTTTTTATGTGTTTTTTTTTGTTTTTTTTCGTTTTTTTTTGCGCACATTCAAATTTTGTTAGGAATATGTCTGTTTTTTTGTTGGTCACATAAAATATAGTAATATCAATGTTTTTAAGTCATGATTTTTTGTAATTAAAATATC
>JACJUY010000413.1:13233-46582 GCA_014220935.1 Platorchestia sp. MABIK | reverse complement strand
TTTTTTTGAGTCACATCTCTACATCCAACACGTATAGTTCCTGTTATGAACTCGTCCCGCCCCGTCATGTCGAATCCCAGCGGGAAAAACTGAAATTATCGATAGTTTGGAACCAAAAGTATCGGCGATACCGATAAATCGATAACTCGGGGAAAAACATTATCGGATAACCGATAACCCGAAATCGTTATCGTGATAAACTATCGCGATAATTTATCGCGATAACGCCCAGCTTTGTGCAATACTACTTGAGGCACGATGCTGCGGAATATCAAAGCCCGTATTGTAAGAAAAGCAAAAAAACAAGAAAATTGAGCGTCAAACCTTGTAATAATTTTAGAACGAACCTACAAAGAGTGTGAAAATTAGCTTCATTATCAAACTCTCATTTTAACACCTATTTATGAACACTTCACGGAATTCGTGACAATACCACAGCATTAGCATCTATTCATGCACAAATTATAGTACTCATGGCAAGACTATCAGATATTCAATAAGATGAGTGAGTTAAAGCCTCCCAAGCCAAAACAAAAGTCTTTCAAAGAAAGGAACGAGGAAAGAACAATTTAGAATGGACTTGAGGGAACGCAAACTCCATGCAAAAGATGTGTTCTCACACAAGATCCCCTTTGTATAGAAACAGTGAGTTGAGAAAGAAGTTTATAAAACACAATTAAATTTGAAGAGGAAAGTAGTTGCAGCTGAAAAACAGGATAGCAGTGAACCCCCAAAAAACGTAGTCCGTAACAAAACAAAAACCTGTTCTTTTTCAATAAAAATTAAGCCCACCAAATCTTCTGTTCAGTACCTAACATTTTCTCTCTTGGAATGCTTATTCCCACAGATGCAATACTTGTATCCTCTTAAAGGGATTTCCGAGTATTAATATATATCCTTGTATAAATTATGAGATACATGGAAATAATATTAGTGCAGTTCGGGTGGCGGTATTTTCAAGTACGAGAAACTGACCATTCCATTCAGTCTTGACGTTGTTCCACTTCTGGAGCCTGACCATGGGCCGTTCAGGGTACATCTGGACGTACTCCTTGATGAAGTCACGAGAGTCCGAGCACACGTCTTCCCAAGGCTGTATCGACGCCTCCGTCACTACGCGGATGTCTCGGTGGAACACGTATTGTGCGTAACCGTCGTCGAAAAAAATCAAATACCTGCACATTGGAAGATCACAAATGAATGATTCCACGATAAAAAAAATATGCAGTAGGTTGGTTGGTGAGTTTGTCTCTCTGTCCACAGTCACACCCTGTAAAGTGGGAACCTCAACACAGGGTGATGACTGCAAATTTAAATTCTTTTATTAAAATTCATTCACAAGATTTAAATTCACTTCACCTCAGCACGAAAATAGATTAAGCAAAAGAAAAGAACAAACATTTCCAAAAAGTTTTTACGAATAATTCACAGTTCTTGGTTAAAATTAATGGTCATTTTTGGTGGCGCGGGTACCATAGCCATGAATATAATAAATAGTCCACAACACCTCCCCACATCAGGGACGCGGTTGAAGCAAAGTCAGATCATGGAACAGAAATTGGAACAGTAATAGATACACAGGGTGTCCTCGAAAACGTAAGCACTGTTTTTAGATATTAAAAATATTATACATTTATGATACAGCATGGCAGTTTTATTCAGATCTATTTCTTTCTCTTTCATCAATTCAAGATGCAGTTTAATGAACATGATAGAATAATATTGTAAAACAGACTCATAGAATCGGTGGATACATTTTGCGTGGACAGCCTGTATGTTTACTGAGCAATGAAAAATAATTTAGTGAATCTCCTTTTGAGTAAATGGCATGACCATTTAAGTCGCATTCATGATACAAAGCTGTGCTATTACTCTATTATAAACTTTTTTGTCAGGAATTGAAGTAGCTATCAGCCGAAATCTTCAGATGTAAATGTAAGATGCCCTGAAGCATAGAGTTCTCACTAAAGCTAAGACTTTTCCTGCATTTTTGGCAAAGTTTACATCTGAAGATAGTGGGGGCATTTAATATTATTTGAGGAATAATCATTAGATTCAGTTAACCACTTTCGATTTATGTGAGGATTGTCATCTCATTTTTTGGCACAATATCTTCCATGTGTTCGCACAACTTTCTCAGCCTGGTCTAAAGTTCATGCCTCAACGAGACCTTTGAAATTTTTGGTGACATTCACTGAAATTGATTGAATGCTCCTGAGTACGACCACTCCCACTTTTATCAACAGTACACTTCAATGGCCACCCATCTATAACATAAGTACTAAGAATGCTAAATCTATTGACATTGTGAAGGAATATTTAACTGCGCAACAGTTTTTGTACAGTTCACATGTGTGAGGCCGTGGTCATTGAGATTTCCTGTGTACTTATATACCACTTTAAAGCATACTGGCAATACTTACATTGTCAAATTAAATTTTTAACACGGACGTCTCCATATTCAATACTACCATGTGGTTGCAGTTTTGAAAGCAAATTGAAAAATTGTCAATTTGCCTATTCAAAGATGCTGAAAAACATTAGCAAATGCCTCTCTTCTAAAATAAATATGTAGGCAAAAAAATAATTATGGACAGTAGTCTGCCAGCTAATTAAATATTTTTTTTGTAGGGATGTTTTTCAATTATTTAATGTGTCAGAAGATACTTTTTGAATAATGAGTAAACTGAAATTAACGTAAAAATTAACTGTTTCAAAGTCATTTTCAAATAAATAATTTGTCAGTCCCTTAGGATAACGAACAAAGGAACAGTGACATACTTTGCATAAAAGATCATTAGAAACACATGAGTAGAGCAGTACCTCAGAAGTCGAACACAAGTTGTTCTAGAAAAGTAGTCGACTTCTGAACTGGTCGACTCCAAACAAATTTTCCCCGTAAGAAATAATAGAAAAGTAATTAATGTGTTCCAAGCCCCACTCGACAGGTACAGAACAGATACAGTAAATCGTCATATATTTGGATCAATTTTTCACAGATGAACGCCTCACTGATGCTATTACCGCGTAACTGTTCCTCATATATGAAGATCAGCATTAATCTCTCCCGTTCTTTCAATATCTAAGGTCTTTCTTTGTCAATGAGGTCACTCCTTTGAGCTCTTTTTTCTTCTTCAAAAATGTTGATATCGTCGACTTAGCAATGCCGCACTGCGTAGCTAGATCCGAAACACGCACTCCACTCTTAAATTTTGTAATGATTTCCATCTTCAGTTCGATCGTTGTTGCAACATTCTTCGTTTTCACTCGCCCACTATCACCAACGTTCTTAGGATTTTTAACAGTTTAGAACATAAATTAACCAAATACACACAAGAATGAAATAGCGTATAACGCTGGGTAAGGTCACATGTGACCAGAATGACGGGCGGCACACGACTTTCGACGCTCGAATTTGTGTGCTTTCCCCTTGGATTGATTCCACTTCAGAACGCTCGTTCGACTTCCGGGGTAAAAATTACTTGAATTTTTAGGTTGACTTCCGATTTGTTTGACCTTCGATGCGTTCGACTTCAGAGGTACAACTTTATTCCAAAATAAACATAAAAGTAGATAACAGATCCAGGTGTTTTACTTGTACAAGGGACGTGTGGTCATTGTTCGAGTACACTATAAGAAATTAAAGACTATAAATTAGGAAAGATTCTCAGTTCTTCACCCTCACTTCACATTTTGTAACCAATACTTGACAGTTAACATGTCCAAGCCAACAGCCACACACAACAGGTGGAAAACCACGACAGAAGTTGTTCAAGCCCAAACTAAGATAAGATCTACATTTTTTTTCTTGTGTCATTAAAAAAGTATTCTAAAAAGTCTATTTACTTCGAACAATTTCTCATCACAATACAGTTTACCGAATGCTATGCTGAACGATTTGAAAAATTGATGTCTCAATTCGAAGGGAAAAATTAAAGCATCTACTTGAACACTTACAAAAATTTTGTTCCTGATTCAAAAAGTGAAATATGAACTACTTCGTCTATAATTCGTTTCAGTACAACTCCTAAGGGGATTAAGGCAAATTGCACATCGATGGCAGAGCTACAACGCCTTCTGAGAGTGAGAAAACTGAGCACTAGCAGGCCAACATGGGCTTGTGAATCGTGATGACTGTGATTTACCAAAAGGGAATCATCATTTCTTTGTCAAATAAGCTGGACAATCACAACACATACTAGGGAGTACAGCAGTTCTAAGACCACACTCAACCGTACTTACTCACTACAGTGGGCCAGCCAGTTAAATAACACTCCAGGGCTCCGCAGCCAAACTCACAAGTACAGTACCTGTCAGTGTCCTGGACCCTCACAACACACGCCAGGACATGCAGCAGCTCTACAGCCATACTCGCACCCGTCAACCATGGAGGGTAAGACAATTAAAACACACACCTGGACTCCACAGCCAAACTCACTAGTACAGTGTGGCGCATAAGTAACGCACCCTTTTGAAAGTAAATTTTAAAGATTTATTACCGCAATATACACTGGGTATCTGTAGACAGGATACGACATGTAAATAAACTTTCAAAGTTCCTCTTTCGTTTGCAATTAACCCTATCGTTATACCTTTCATAGTTTATTTATTATTAATTTTTTAAAAGGGTGCGTTACCTATGCGCCACCCTGTACATGTCAGTGGGCTGGACCATCACACCAAGATTTGCAGCAGCTCTACAGCCATACTAGCACCCGTCAACCACGGTGGGCTAGACAATCCCAACACACACCTGGACGCCACACTCACTTGTACTTGTTAGCGACAGTGGGAACCTCTGCCACGATGCCCACATAAAAGCTGCTGTGAGAGGCATCAGCACGCCCCATTTGCTCATCCCTGTATCGTGCGATGACTCGCGTGCCCACGACGAGACGCGTAGCACAGGGGTACTCGTACGCCAACTGGCGCCCGGTCAGCTCACGCACCGCGTTGGCAGAGACATTGCGGCTGTAGCGCACCATGTACACCGAATTCTGAGAGACGTGGGCCAATTTAAATACGCTCTTGCCATTGCTGCGCTTTCAAGTACATCTACTCTTTTACTTACCAAGAAAATGCATTGAGCTTGCTGGCATAGCAGCAACAAACAGGAATGGAAGTATGAATGTTGGGATTAACTGTGTGTGAATACAAATGTAAATCTCAAATCGGAGGATGTGAAATAAGTGAAAAAACAAAATGAACATTACTTGAATATTTTGGAAATGGCAACTTTTCAGTACTTCTATGCTTAGAATTTACAAATCCAATTCTTATTTCCGCTAAACTGAGGTAAGTTTCATAAAAACAGACTTCAGAGGTTACTAAGGCATGAAATATTTCAAGTGCCTCAGTTGTCACAGCTCAGCATCAGAAGATGTAGAAGCGTAAATGTCACAGCAGTGAAAATGAAAACTTAACCAAAAAAGTAGCTGTCTCAACTATAAAACGTATGAAGAGAGAAAATGGACATGAATTGTCAATCAATAAAGTCCTCAGAACGATTTTGGCGCACGTAGCTAGGGTTAAATTAGAGGCACACAAATTTCTGAAAATTATCTCAAGAAATGATCGCTATACTCCACAAGAAGAGCTCAGGAAAATTAACAATACATCTCTCGTCTCAAAGATGTCACTGATACAGACAATCCACATTGTGCTTCTAAAAAATTCAGTTTTAGTGCATCTTCTCTGCCGTGGAATTCAGCTTTAGTGCATCTTCTCTGCTCTGGCATTCAGCAATATTAGCAAGGATATCTGGCACTTCCCAAACACTATACCGAGTTGTTTTGTACTTACAAAGTAGAAAATCAAGTTCATTTCCACTATGCTCAAAATAGCTCCGGAAGCACAAAGTGAAGCCTGGAAGCCCTTACAAAAACTTCATCAATTTTGTCACCACCATAACTTTTTTTCTCCCTTCATTTGTGTAGCATTGATGAGATTGAAATCTAACTATCAGTACAGCAACAGAGGGCAAATTCACAGCACCTTCCTAAACACCAACATGTGCTAAAATCGCAACATGCCCCATAATCCCATCACCTCCCAACTCAAAGCTGGAACAAAGGCGCAAATATGCACTAAAGACTCACATTTTCCTCACGCTTAAGCACGCTGACCACAACGCCAGGCACCCAGCGAGCAAAGAGAGAATATTTCATAGCGTACACGCTCTGGCCGGGCACCAGCTGAGGGCGAACGAGGGGCGCTATAGGAGGCAGCGACGCCTGGCACTTCACCAGGGCTGACTGAACCACGTCCACCTGCAGGACAAACCTAGCCAGTTAATAAGCAAGGGAGCCGTGATACATCAGTCGTAATAGGAAACTATCAAATCCCGTCATTTTTTACGAATGGTGTACACTAGTAATCTTATAAAGTTTTTCAGATCCAAAAAAATTTGATATCTTTTGCCATAAAGTTATTGGAACATTTTCCCCCAACCCTGAACTTCTTTGCCCAAGCATCTATAACTTCAGTAGCCCAGTTCAGAAGTTATACTTGGGAGGCAAAAATCATGGATGCTTGGTTAATGCCAAGTAGCATTGCCATTGTCGAATCAGGCAGCCTTGCCATTGAAAGAAATGTTTGCAGTTCTCTTGAGCTTGCAAGCATCCACAATAAGTGGTAAAATTAAAATGAGTGCATAGCCAAAAAATCGGCCTTGAATAACTTCACAAGTAAATACACTAAGTCCTCACCTGATCATCGAAGCCAGGGTTGTTGACGTCCAGCTCCGGCAGCAGCTGCAAACATAAAACCTTTCTTATATTTCTTCAGTTATCAAAATTAATTGAAAGCTGGCAATGAAATCAATAAAGATGCTGTTATGATGGAAATCATTAAATGAAATTTCAAAAGCAGCATTCAAAATTAATATTAAATGTGAGAGTTTATAAGAAAAATAGCTTTGGCATTTGCTCCTCCAGAAGCACACGTCCCATGTAAATCGGAAATCGGTAACTTCTGGACACAAAAAGCATGAGGAATAGAAATGTTTTTCGCCATTTATATGATGCCCTTGCAGCTCCCATCCCAAACACTGAACACAAAGTAATGACCAAAAAAACAAATCGCCTGACAGAAATAACTAGATCCAAAAGCGTCACAAGGAAACACCATCAAAAAGCACTTCTTACCTTTATGACAGGTTTAAATGCATCGTAAAATGAACAACGTATTGAGTTGAGTTCTTTTTCAATCTTCCTGTGCTCAGCATCTAACTCATCAAAGTCAGTTTCTGCCTTGACCATTCTGAAGCCGAGGTTCTCAATTCCTTCTGTGACTTGTTTTTTCAACGACAGCGAATCCACCATCGTCTCGAGCATGAGCTTCAGTTTCTTGTTGCTGCCTCCTTCTGCATCGCTGCCAGACTCTGACAGCGACAGCTCCACCTCAGACTCCTCGCTTATTACTGCACAATACATTTCACTGCAAGTTATTCTTACAAGGAAAGCATTTCACCTGTATTACTGGGCTCAACACCTCACCTCAAAATTTATTTGCTCAGGTATTTGGTATTCCAAAACCGCACAACATTTGCTCAGGTATTTCTATTATTTGCTCATGCAAAAATTAAAAATAATAATTAAACCACCAGTGATAAGTTGGGTTAGGTTGCATAAATGATAACAGATAGCAACCCTTCAGTGTTATTAGATATTGCTCATCTTAATGGTCAATGAGAGGAAACTGAGGACTAAGGTAAATAAACATGGGCTATCAGAGTTTCATGCATACATAGATATCACAGCTTTTATTCAAGATTATTTACTTCAAGTCCATATTTTTTTAGATGTTCAATTATTTGGTTAACAATTGATGCCATAGAATCATCCTAAACATTGTCTTTTTAAAATATACTTATAACAGTATCAAAACATTAACTATGACCAGAACTTTTGCCTATATGTTGGCCTGTTATTAAAATTTTTTATTCAATTGAAAATGACTTGAAATAACCTAACTCAATATTGCCTGACATGCTTTTGTCCAAGCTTCAAAAACATGCAAATAAGTCAGATGGAAATCCTGGATGGCACATGACATATGAATTTTGGCTACCCAATATAGGATGCCCTAAACCTAATTTAGTTAAGTATGAGGTAGTAATCTGAGAAAGAAAATTTAGCATAGCTGATATTCTCAAAGTGCTAAGACCAAATATAACCTACACATCCTTTATGTCTTAATGTAGCCATAGCTGAGTTAGAGCATAATTTAAGTAAAAGCCCAAACATTCAAGCCTTTAGACTTCTTTTCAGTGAAAGATTTAACAAACTTCTTCCTGCAGAGCACTCAGCACTTAACCTCTATAATATCATGGGGCAGTTTTTCATTAAGCCCATACTTTTCTGCAGTGCAACTCATAACAACTAGATTAGCATGAAACAAATATAAATGCAATTCTGTTCCTCAACAGATCCTTCTTGCCATAAACTGCTATGCATATCCCTTAAATAGACTAACTCACTGTCAGTATTTTCATTCTAACAATGAATAAAAATTCACAGTGAAAACTATGAGACTTGTCTACTAAAATCAGCTACTCCAAATAAAGACAGACATGCAGGCAGCAAGACCGTACCATCATCAGGGTCTGACTCAGAGTCTGTAAGGAGGACGGTGTCACGCTGTGCTGTACTGCTGGTCAGCATCAAGTTGTCACCACTTCTAATTTTGTCTACCAAATTTTGCTGGTTGAGGGAGTATCGAGCCAAACAGCGCAGACAGACTCGGGTTTTCCTGAAATGATCCATTATTTTAATGCATTAACAAACTTTTCACACCTAGCATTGAGGACATACCTGTAATGTAACTTCCTATACTCAGCAGAACTCGAGTTAAAATAATTTCATCCTGAACATATAAAGTTGAATATTCTACCTTTCATTCAGATCAGTTCACTCATAATAAGAAAACTGGTGATAAATATCAATATGTAAGAACACTAATGATAAGAATCATTGGAGTTTCAAAGGTTTGAATTATATTTTCAAATGCTACACAAACCAGAACAAGACCATTACAATAGGGGCAATCAATTGGAAAACTGAATTAATGCAGACTAATTCCAAATTTTCTCATTTACAGAGATTGAAAACTAGAGACAATGAATAAAATATGAACCAAAAGAAATCGAATTTGATGTAATACCACTGATTTTTATGCCACTGTAAAAGAACAACCACAAGGGTTTTAAATGAGAGTCAAATCAACATGTAACATTTTACAAACAATAAAAATAACAAAAGCAACAAAAAATGGAGAAGAAACAAAGATGGAATGCTATTTAAAAAACACAAAATAAAAAAATTATAAATTGAGAAAATGAAGACCAAAAAACAACAGAAATATTCTCAATAAAGTAACAGTTTTCAAGCAATGTCATTTGCTTACAGACACAACAATAGACAGCATTTGATTTGCACACAGTCAAATCACAGATGATGATGATAATAATCAGCATAATTTAAGTCAAACATCCTGGATGGGCTAGTGCCTACAATGATGAACTGAGCAATGATGATTTGATGTGATACTACACAGCAAAGTAAATTTTTTTATTAGAAATAGACTCCACCAAGTTAATAGAGTATCTATCTCAGGCCATAGCAAGATTTTTACTTGTGGAAATGATAAAATATTGAATTATTGTTATCATTTATTGGGGAGAATGCCTTCACTAACTAGCTCATAGCAAACTCATTCATTTAAACTCCTAAAGACATTTTCAATTTCAATTTTATTAAATTTCATTACTGCACAGGGAAATACTGCATAACCCTTAAAAATTTTATTTTATTGTCACTAAATTTTACAATTGGAAAAAAGCGTAGAGTGCCCTGCACAAAGCTCACTTTGGGTAAGCCAGCACTCCATAGAAGCGCCTGACGGCAACGGAGGCACGCCGCAAGTCTTCATGAGAGCGGCACTCTGTGTTGAGACAGCGAGCAAGCTTGGGAGGGTCAGCTGCAGCCAGTGGATTAGTTACTCTCTGTTCACACACCACCTGTTGCAAAAATATTCACAATATAACATACATTTGCATATCTCCACAAATAAAAAAAATCTGCTATTTTGGTTTGTTGCAACTATGGGCTTTGATTTAATTACTGTGTCCCCTAAAGTACCCCTTTCCACAACATTTAGCTCCAGAAATATGCTCTTGCTTGGCTGTGCAGCTTGGAATCTACATGCTCAATTATTTCTGGACAAAATGAGCATAGTCAATCTTAAAATAACAATAATAACTCATTCCCAAATTTTTATCAATGCAACTGAAATGGTACCTATATTTAGTTTCATAACTTTTTTGAGTGGCTCTCATGGCCATGGTACAAATTATATAATGCCCAAACAAACCATTCTTTTTAATTTCCAATATTTTGAAATTCAAAAACATAAAAGTAGAGGGAACAAATTATTCTGAACCAACCTAGGCTCCATAACATTTTTGTACTCTGAGAAGATATTTTTCAAAGAACTCAAAAAATTAACAGGCTGCTTTATGTACATTATTGTGAAGCTCCTTTTACCATACATACTGTTATCAGTCTTATCTCAGTCAGTTGCAAAATATCACTAGGATGCTGAACAGTGTTGGAACACCAGCCAAAATGTTGCATTTCAATGGCATTATACAGAAACTTGTGTTGCAACTGATGATTAGTTGCACTAGTATATGTTACTAATATAAATCTAAAAAGAAAATTAGATGCATAGTTAGGCAAATGAATTTTAGGTAGTGCATTTAAAACTTTAGGATAAACCACATTTATCCTGGCTATATTTTCAAAGCAAATGTTTTAAAGATTTTTCTTCCCATCAACATTATCATCAACTTGCTATACAAATTATGATCCTTTGAATGTTTTTAAAGAGTGAAGGAAGGACGGACTGACAGTCATTGCTATTTTTATGTAGATTAAGTTAGTAAGCCAGTAGATGATATAAACTCTGTACAGCATTCATTATAGAATCTAATTTACATGCAGTTTTAAGGAGGTAGCAAAAACTTGATTGATATGCTATATACAATTACCACTTGTTTACTTCTTTATTCTCATGATTTTTAAATGCAGTAGAAATACTGTTGGAATGCAGAAGAAATGCTGAGCTTTCCTCATCAACATGACTCCTAATTATACTCAAAACCTAACCTACCAAACCTATACCCATTCCAACCTAATCTGAACATATCTATGTGTTTTAAGGTTAAACAAATCATTAAAAGTTATATTAAGTTTGCTATCTGGCAAATGACATGATAATTCAATTTTAAGGTTGGATTTTGGACCACCCAGCCCTGAATGGCAAAGTGGGATAATCTTGAATAGCAAGTAAGGAGATTATAACCAATAACAATAATAGTGTTTATAATAGTAACTGATCTACAACAGAATCTTAGCACTGATAAGCATATAGGCTGCAACAAGTTAGCACTATGCATCAGGAAATAGGAGAATCTACTAAATAATTATACTACAACCAGCAAAATTCCAAGCTAAACAACAACCCTATGATGTAAGTCCATGCAGGCGGTGTATCAATGATTTGCTGCAGAACTGCAACAAGCAATGAGCTGAAAAAACCAATGAATACAGAAGAAATGTTACCTGCAAACAATGAGCATGACTAGCACTTCATTAACAACTAGTAACAAAACTGATGAAAGTAAGAAAATTGTCCATTATTTGAAATTAGCTGAAACAAACCTTACAATATACAATCTGCAGATTACTGCTGGCGTGCATTTTCCAAAGAAAAGGAATGATTTTCGACCAAAAATAAAATACTTACATCATCATCATCTGATAAATTGATGACTTCAGCCATGGTGAAATAATTGATTTTCTCAACAAAACTATTTTGTTAATTAAAAGCTACCACATTATGAAGATGTATTCTGCAGATTACCTGTTAACAAATATAAGTAAAACAGTCATTAGATGAGTTATTTCAAGCCTCCCAAACCACAACAAAGGTGTTTTAAAGAGAAGGATGAAGGCACCACATAATATGGAGTTAAGGGAACACAGAATATATCCACAACATGTGTGTCCACACAAGACTCCCAATGCACAGATACAGTACAGTAGGTAACAAAATAAGTATATGAAACAAGACAAAAGTTGAAGAAAGTAATGGATGCTGACAAACATGAGGAGTTTCAACGAGAGAAGGAACCTTCTGTATTTCAACAAATGGAAGTTCATTTGACCAGCTAGGGACTTTCTCTCTAAACCCAAGACACTCCTCAGATAGACCTGTCTGGAAAAATATTTGTATCATGTCTACTTGTTTGTTTGATAGATTTTGAAGCTAATTCTGCAGAAGTCTTCATAATTCAATGAAAAACTTTCTCAACTGTGTAAGGTCTAGCATTAGCATTTCATGCTCTACCTCACCAATTCTCAATTTTTATATTCATTTATCTGAAATGGATTTTAAATATCCTTAATTACTAATTATAGACTGAAAATTACCACATAACTAATCAACAATTCATCCTGCAACATAAGTCTGGAACTAATTATGTTCATAAGTTGAGAACCAGGTGCATTGAAAATTGGCAACAATGAACCTGATCAACCAAAATGAAGTAACTTCACTATTTCCTTTTTGTGTTAAAAATTTTTTTTAATTTTATTTCCAAGCCTTTTTCTCTTTTAGCAGAGAGTGGCTGAGTATCATTGACATGATACTCTTACAGGGGATGTACATGATAGGGGTTCCCCAGGCCCCTAGTCACGCCCAAGCTTTAAGGCCTTATTTTCCTACCGTTTAGTGCCCAGGTGAAATTCCTTCAGGACAGTGACCACACTGCAGGCAACGACCCTGATTTGCCGTGTTAGCGTTTTTCATGCCAACTGCTGTGTACAGGGCTCAAACTCGTGCAGGAAGCACAGAACGCAAGCGCTCTGTACACTCGGCCACAGCAAGGCCAAAATTTTGTTAACAATAGTATCAGTAAAATAATAGTATCAATATTAATGAAATTGTTACAATAATACTAACAATATATGTTTGGTTTCCAACTTACAAAAACAATTGGTTCTAAACAGCTGTTTAAAAGCTAAACTGTTTGTAAGTTGCTATATGGTAATTTAAGGTCTATATTCAACAATTAAGGATATTTAAAACCCATTAATTACACACATATGGTAAACAAAGAAAGATATGATATGGAAGATTAAATATTAAAGATTCAAATAATAAATAGAATTAATAAAAACATTTATGACAATAAATCTTATTTAACTTAAATTTACCTATATAACAAAATTCAGCTAGCGTTAGTATCTCCGAATGCTTGTAAATATACCGTTTATAAGTAGAAAAACTAGTATCTATGATTTTTTCATAAATTTATGAAAGGTGTAGCAAATATTATTGCTACTTATTTCCTATCATCAATGAAAACAGATTTTTGTCATTCTATTGAATACAGTTAATGAATTATTTTCTCTTGTGTTAAAAATTGTTTTTGACTATTTTTAGTCCTTGATTGCTTTTTAATAAAAACATTTGAATTCTGCAATAATGCTTCAAAAATAATTTTACTGCATGTATGAGGCATATCCTAAAATAAAGTTCCAGCATCTTCAAAAAAAGAAACCAAACTCAATAGAAAAACTATATTGTAGCAGATACAGCTTATGTTGCACTAAATACTTCCCATGAACTCAACATAATTGAAACTTTTTTCATTTGATGGATTCACATAAAATGCTGATTCACTATTGATGTAGTAACTTCACTATTTCCTTTGTGTGTTAACAATTTTTTTATTTTATTACCAAGCCTTTCTCTCTTTTAGTAGAGAGTGGCTGAGTATCATTGACATGATCCTTCAAAGTGGATGTACATGATAGGGTACATTATTATTATTATTATGCTGATTCAATTATGTTACACAAGTCTGCTGCCTAGAATAGGTACAACCTATAGCTTTGCATTACTGTAATGTGTATAATTCTATCTTACTAAGCATGCCTACTGAGGAAATAACTTCCAAGTTCTATTTTCAGAAAATTGTTTTGAATAATGGGCTGTTGTCTTACCTCACAGAATCCTCAGTGATAAGAATTTACTGTCCACTGTGTTTCTCACTCATTTTGTACATTTGACCCCAAGTTTAGAAATTTTCTGCACCAGCAAGATACCAGTTGCTCACTCATGATGCAAGACCTATAAACTTGACACAATTTACAATAGATTCTGACTGGTGTCATGTTCAGTGAATTAAATATTTCATTACTGACCAAATACTGTTAGTGGCAGAGATGGAAATTTTGCCACCATCCTCATGCACTACCTATATCTGTGCTTTTGTGAGAAATCTTCCTATATTACCTTATACCTAAGACTACCATGTCATTACTCTTTCACTCAAGACACATATACTAAGAATATTAGCCTTTGTAAATAAAAATAGCCTATTATCTATTTATCCTAAACAAAACTAAATTTCTGGATGTATCTTATATTTTGGAATGAGTCCTATCAGCAGTGCTAACATTACAAAAGTTTCTACTTATCCAATCAAGAAGGTGACCCTCATTTCTGCAGCAGTGAATGAGACTTCTTCTCAAATCCATGGGATGGCTGTTTACAGACTTTTGCAGTGTGTAAAGCTCATAAGTACATTTCATTAGGTTTAACTAATCATGTTGTGACAGCAAATGATTTGGAAACAACAGAGGTTTACAAAAAATATTTGGCAATAAATAATGCATTTCGCTAAATATGACTTTGGGGGGCCTCATGTGCACATCCTACACCCAATTCACCGTGCTATCTTCCACAACCGTTCTAAATTTTTATTACTACAAATTATTCTATATTCTATACAATTAACTTGAACGATATCACACTAGCTCATGTAGGCTAAAAAAATTAAAACAATAGATTCTACACTCTCACGAGCTAGCCACGAAGATCGTGCTAGTAATACCTTTATCAGAGCAGTCAAACACTAAAATCACGAAACAGCACGCACAAGTCTAAGCCCTACCACCACACCAACTAATCACTCACACACCATACTCACGGCTACCGTCAAGAAAAAAAAATTAGCTAATCAGTTAGACCTAAATCAACAAAAAACTGCTTAGCAATTAGAAGTGAGAAAACAGCTGCACGTAATAGCATATCTTCTTCCTCGAAGAGGATAGCAGCAGAGAACACACAGAATGTGTTTGTAAACAAAATCATACTGAAATGCCGCTCCTCCGTAGTTTTAGAAAGATGGAATAAATGTTCAATCCGCTTAAACTCAAAGTTGAATCCACTCACAAATACCCAGAAAATTCCAAAATAAGATCGAATTGTCAACATACGTTTTACTCTCTAAAATATTAGGAAGACCTTTATTTTAAATTTTAATGAAAATGAGGAGCTACATTTTTTATCCGTTCTGCAGAGAAGCACAGTAACCATGGCAACAAACTGAAGCGTCTTCTAAACATGTGATTCACAAGGAAACACGAATAGTGTGTGTAACTTTGAATATATTCGAAAAAGCTGCAGTTGTGGAGAAAATGATCAGTAGCACCAAGAAAGACGAGTTGTTTTCCTAGCTTTTCATGACAAGGAACTTGTGCACAATAAATACATGATATGCTCGTTGCTGAATTTTATCTGGTAAATACTACACATTGTTACAGGTCAAGCCACTCGCTAGGGCATAGATAATATAACATTTTATTGATGCTTTGATAATTGAGGGCTTCTAATAATTATATCGGAGATTATCCTTAGAAAAATACAGCTTTAAGTAAACTTCAAAGAATTGTGTAGCTTCTATAAATTTAGTTTTGCAATACATTACAAAAAATTTATCAGATATTGAGTGATACAAATCAAACCATATTTTTTTAAATTTTACACTGGCGAGCTAAATTCAAAATATAAATAAATTGAACAGAGTAAAGTATTAAAAGAAAGCTAACCTGAAATTACTTTTCAGACAAAATGCTGTTTCAAAAAGACGTGACTGAATTCAGCAACATCGCCCTCCCCTCGCCTCAGCACGAGTGCAGCGGCTCGCTGCAAGTTGACTGGCAGAAGTTAGCGTCAGTAGAACTATCAGAACTGACTTCTTTAAGCGTTGTCGACCCGTCTCTGCTAATGGATCACTATCCTTATGTATCTTTATGCGACGCCAGTAGGGAATTGGACCTGAAGAAAGCTGCAGATCAGAAGTCTATGTTCAAGCTGTTTCGGCTAGCTCAGCTTCTTTTGCAGCTTTTGGCGGGCAAAGAGAGAAATTTTCGAAAAGATCTCAACGCAACAAAAAAGGAACTCCTTCTATACATGGATAAATACTCACAGGTATTTTTAGTTTTACCCTATGAATGCAATCTCTTTCATGAAACTGGAAATAAATGTAGCTTTTGAAATATCTGCAATTGAAAAAATTATTGTCATCATGATATATTCTTTTCATAATATGACCATGGATAATCTTTCATGTCATTTTAGCAAGGCTAAACCGAATGAAAAATCTAATGGGAATATTGAAATTTTAATTTCTCACAATTTTTCTTGTTTGCAGTGTAAAAGTCAGCTACATCAGCAAATTTTCGAAGCCAAGAAAATGAAAGAGAACAACAGAAATTTACGGGAAACTGTGAAACACATGAACTCTACAGCAATAAGCAAGGGTTTTTTACAACCCGTCAAATGCGACCATTGCTACAAAATCTTTCGTGATAAAAACTTTTTAGCGTCTCACCAGCAACGTAAACACGGCATCCCCGAACCTCCCTCAACCTACCGAGTCGATAACACTTCCAAAGCACAAAGAACAATTTCAAACCAACACCATCAGACTTCAGCTAACCAGAGAGGTGGGAACGAACCAACAAACGGCATCGAGTTAACTTTTGATCCCTCCCCAGAAAACAATAATCCTTCAAAGTTACCAGTGAGCACACAAAGTAAAGCAATGGGCGTTGGAAAGCCCACTGAACCTGTGCCAGACCGGAGCAACTCGAAAGTTGCAGCAAACCCAAATTTTCAAGAAACGCACATGGATCATCAGACCACAAAGAAGCTTTCAGACGTCCAGGATACCTGCGCTGAACTGTACGGGAAAATGGAAGAAATGGTTGCTAATTTTAAAAAGAAAGAATTAGAATGGAAAACGGAATTGGAAAAAAACATGAATGAATATCTAGTTGTGCAAAGTGAAAAAGTGATTCTAGAGGAAAAGTTCCGAGCTCAGTTTGAGATAATGAATGGCAAGATTAGGAAATTAGAAGAACAAACTCAAAAGTTCACGACACTAGAGCCTAACATGTCTGCAGTGCATAGCGCGCCCCGAGATAAAAAAGATTATATAAATTCTTTAGGAAATTCAATAAATGATATCGAAGAAAATATTGAAAAGGCTAAATCAAAGGACAGGAGTGATACTGTAGAGCGCAAAGATCAATCTTCAATAACTGTGGGAGAAATGAATGCAAAATTGATCGCAAACAGATTAATTCAGAGAGAAACCCATGAGCTGGAATCAGAGAGATCTTTTAGCTCATACTATAACACTGCAGGGCTATCTTCAATCACAGAAATGTCAGCCGAAGACGAAAGCAACAACCTGAAACAAGACAGCATATGTGATGTCAAATCGCTCCCATTGGACAATGATCATCAAAATCGATCAGGAACAGTTGAGGAAGTCAATGAAGAACAGCTTCTTCAAAGGAGATGTGAAGTGGAAAACAATAACACTCAAGCGCAAAAAAGAGATGTTACGAACGACTTTGAGTTTGAACGAGAAACGAAACCGGTAAGAGAAAAAGTGCGGTTCAAAGAGAGCTTTTTAGAAAAACCTGCACAGGAGCCAGTTGAATTTATCAAAAGGCCCATGCATGAACAAAAAAAGGAAGATATTGGTCAAATTACAGAGGGTCAGTTGAACATGTACGGAGATAGTGCATCAGACGACACAGAATCCTGCACACCAGCAATCGGCCACAAACCAGGCCTAAGCAATCAACACTCACAAGTGGTGAAAGAAAACAGATCGAGCGATGAAGAGAGCACAGATGAAAGTGAAGATGAAATCAGTGAGCAGGACAGTCAAAACAAAAAGGAAGATTCCCGAAACAATGTTGACGATTATAATAAACAGCCAGAAAATAAAACTGAAAGAGCAAGCCTTCACGACCTCCTCAAAGAAAATACCGAAATATGGGCACAACTGCGTGAGGCGACAAATGAAGTGCTTCAGGACAAGATGAAGGCAATGAACGCAGAAGACACAATTACGTCAAAGCAATATAAAAACGCAACTAAAAAACTACGGCATCAGAGAAATATACTGTCTAGAAAGTATCCCAACTTCAAAGCGATAAGAAACTCTCTAAAAAACGAAATAAAGATGAAAGTTGAATTAAAGGTTGGTAACGTGAACAGCTCAGAAAACTTGAATGTTTGCAGTACAAACAAAACCATGAAAGAAAAGAAAACTTTTTCAGTGTTTAGGCATGCCAGTCGCAGTGTCAAATCCACTCTATCTAAGAAGTCCCGTTCATTGAAGAAAATTGCATCTCGGTCCAACAACCTGGAGCCTCAAGCTATTGGTCCCGACGATGGTGCGGCCACTCACACCGTGATGAGTTGTCGCACCGGGGGGCCCTCCGATGGTGCTGAGGGTGGGAGTGAAATTAACTACGAGAACCTACACAAAACTTCAGATCCTCCTCACCCATGCGAAACGACAGACACTGATACCACCAGTGGAAGCGAAAGTGAGGAAAGTGTTGCAAACCAAGTCAAACAACGAGAAGGAAAGTCATTGCTGAATTTCCGAGGAGAAAATTCCAAGGTTGCTTCCATGAGCGACCAAGACACGAGTAGCAGCAATGAAGCAGAGCTCAAGGGAGTCGACAACCCGGCGTTCAGTGCATCTAGAGATAGCCATATGGAAGTAAAAAATCAAACTGACGAGAGCGATGAGGTTAGTTCAGTTAAAGGCATTGACAATTTAGCATACTCCCACTCGGTAGCTGAAACTTCACTTCATAAGCAGAACAATGAAGAACAGAATGCAACAGATTATTCGTCCGACTTTGTTAGCGATGACGATGAAAGTGATGATGAAAATGCCCATGACGAAGGAAAAAGCAAGCCGCAAGCAAGGGTGGGGAATTTATTCAGCACAGAAGATGCAAATAATGCTGAAAGCGAGACTCCGCATTACAACGCCGATGCATTTTACAGCAGCTACTACAACGTGCAGGAATACAAGCCCATCAAACTGAAGCAGCCAACAGGCAGGAGGATCATACAACTCAAGGCAGACATCGAGTCGCAGTTGCGGCAGAGGCAGACCAAGAAACCTGCAGGGGCCGTCAACACCGTGCTGCAAGAACACCAACAGGGCAGCTCAGAGGAACTTGAAGCCGAGGGAGGAGCTGACTTTAGGACTCAAGTGGAAGCATTTGAACTTTCATCAGATTCTTGAAAATGTGTAATGAAATTATGCGATTGACTAACCAGGAAAAAAGCTGTAAAATTACACAGGCTTTACAGAATAATTTAAAGGGAAATTATTCTAAAATCGTTGGCTCATTGTAGCAAGCAAACTCTATACCAATGTCCAAATAAATAAGCTTTATTTTAAATGTTGGAAAAGTACCCAGTAAATCTAGCCATACCCATGCCGTAAAAATAAAGTTCGACCTCAGTGGTTGTTAGAAAACAACTTAAATTCTTGTATAGCCGAACCGTCGGCAGAAATCATTTAATAAAACCATTATCAAAGCAGTTCAAGGGATTTCATTCACATTAACCGAACCAAGAGTTTAGACGATCATCAGATCTTATTTCATTAAGTTTGAATCACACTTTTATTCAAGACTGCAGTAATGAGTTGCTTCTACAGATGGAAGGTTGGAAAATAAGGGAAAATAACCACGTCCAGCAGTAATCGTCCGAGTAACTGACCTGTTCAGTAGTAGTTCCAAAGGTAACAGATTCGTCCAACAGTCATCTCTATGGTAATTAGCAGTAGCAGTAACATGGGTTTGCTAGCGCTTCAGTTATTCAAACTATATCGCACCAAAGGTCACATAATTTAATCAGTATCAGGCTTTTCCGATTTACCACGTCAGATGAACATCAACATTATAAGAATATCAAAAATGAAATGATCATGATTCTAATTATCACTCAAGATTATAATTGTCTCCCCATTGAAATTTTGTACATACAACAGCACATTCGAACACACTGGACAGCCAAACCACGTAGGGGGTTTCAGCTGCCCACCCATTTATGGCCGGACACCTTACCCACACTGAAACCCCCGAGGTACCAACGTAGCGCGCCCGGCCATATTACAGTTTCCTCATCTACAATCTTCCAATACGATATCACGCCTGGCTATAGTGCGTTACTGCGTGGCTTCCTGTTAAATCTCAGAATGTAGCGAGCACCTCTCCAGGAACAGCTGCAACGCTGCTGCGTTAAAAGCCTGAGCGTTCGTTTTCCCTGAGTATTCGAATTAACACGTCCTCTGCGCAGCCACGAAGATTTGGGACACACACATTGCGAGTAGCAGAGTATCTTGGGCATTCAGCAAGAAGATGTTCGACAGTCAGGGGAGCATAGCACCGTTTGCATTGCGGCTGCGGCTGTCGCTCCATAAGGTGGCCGTGCATTATACGAGTATGGCCGATACGGAGGCGGCAGAGTATCATCTCCATCCGACGAGCACGACAGTTAGATGATGACCACTCTCGAACAGTGGGCTTTATGTTTCTCAATTTATCGTTAGTTGTGTCTATCCCGTTTCGCTGCCACAAATCCTTCACTGCCGCCTTGATGTAAGGATAATAATCACGGGATGGAACGGTCAGATTCAATGTTCTCTCACTTGACCCAGCAGCCGGCTTACCTTCCCGGTCTGCCCTCTCATTGCCGGATATCCCCCACATGCGCGGGCACCTAGCATACCTCGACACTCTTCTGTTCATTTACAAACTGTGCCAGCTATGTGACGATCTCCTCAACAATGGGGTGGGTACTGTTGTACATTTGAGCAGCATCTAATACACTTTTCAAGTCTACAAAGATGGCGAAAGAGTGATATGTGTGCTCCTCAATCAGCTGTAGCGCTCCCATCACACCATACAGCTCTGCTGTGAAAATCGAGATCTCTGGCTACAGTCTCCTAGCCCTCACAATTTCCCTGGACACAGCGGCACATCCCACAGCAACTCCTATCTTGGAGCCATCTGTATAAATCTTCACAGAGTTTGCATGTTTCTCCAGTATGTGCTCCATGAAAATTCCCTTCAGGAAGATAGCCGGCATCAACTCCTTTTTAGGCATTCGACATCCAAGGCAGAAGCTCTCCAAGGAGACACGCCATGTCGGAGAGCAGTCAAAAAGCACAGGTTGTACTCTCATGGGTACTAGCTGCACGGCGGCCGTCAGCGCAGGATAGTTCAGTGATGAGGGCAGACAATACGGGAAAGGCAGATGTCGCCCGGAAGGCGCGTGCACGCTTCTCCATGTATGAGACAGAGGCAGCTGGTCTAGACGAGCCAGGTACTGAAGCTCAACTGCACATGGCAGAGCCAAAGTGGGGGTTCTCCACTTTCCACACACAAACTGTCCGACGGGGAGGTCCGAAAGGCGCCAGTGCACAGCATTATGGCCGTGTGGTGCACCGGGTCTAGCGTTGATAACGAAGTTTCCCTTGCATGCTGGTATTTAGTGCATCCATAGTTCAACATGCAACGTTACACGGTCAGCTCTCCACGCTAGGCCTGATAAACATTTCAATAGGTTCATTCTCCTATTGCAATTAAACTTCAGCACGGCAAAGTGGGGTTTCCACAATAGTTTGTCGTCAATAGTCAGACCCAGAAATTTAACACTATGATCAAAGCTTATTGGTACTCCCGGAAGCAGTAGCTGTGGAGGGTCCCATCGGCAGCGTTTCTGGAAGTGCAGGGCTACAGTCTTCTTAGTGGAGAATACGAAGCCATTTTCCGTTGCCCAGTCATTCACTCAGTTGATTGCTAACTGTACTCTGCGCAACAGTGCCGGCAAATACGCTGATGAACAGTAGATCATAAAATCATCAATGTACAATGATGACGAGACATTGGCTGGCAGTGTGGAGGTGATATCATTTATGGCCAGAGAGAAGAGGGTACAGCTCAGTACACTACCCCGGGGTAGGCCCTCCTGCTGGGTTTGCCAAGGCGATAATGTGATTCCCACTTTCACACGAAAATTTTTCTCCTGGAGGAATTGCTGGACAAAGAAGGCCGAATTGCCCCGAAGGCCACATCCATAAACACGTTCGAGAATCCTATGTCTCCAAATGGTATCATATGCTTTGTGCAGATGGAAAAAGCCACATAATCTCTGTTTGTGAGCCGCAATATTCTGGACTAGATGGCTCTGCAGCCTCACAACAGCATCCGTGGTCCCCCGAAGCCGAATTGGGCAGGGTTCAAGATTTCCTCCGGTTTCAGCCATCGGATAAGGCGAATGTTTACGATCCTCTCCAACAGCTTGCATACACAACCCGTTAGGGCGATCGGTCGGTAGCTGTCTGTACGGGTGGCCGGTTTCTGGGGTTTGGCAAATGTAAGGATTGTTGCAGTGGTAACTGATTCGTCTAACAGTCCTCCCTACGGTAAATGATACGTCCAAGTCATCCCTAAGGTAACTGATACGTCGAGCTGTCATCCATAGGCTTGTACGTAGGAGCCACTGAGTGGCGTCTACTCGTGCTAGAGGAGCACAGGACGGGAAAAATCCCTCCTGTCATGCCTTCGAGACACGAGCGCAGAGAAGTAGAACATTCATGCTCAGAAGTCAGGTCTCTCGTGCAACCAAACAAATAACCTGTACATCTCTTTTATTTACATCAAGTTGAGTCACGAAACTCAAAAACAGCCAACAACGACATTTAGAACATAATATGTTGAATACGTTAGAATATGTTGAAACACAGAATACTTTTTAATTGTATTAATTTTAGTATTTCAAACGCATTTGAAATGAAAGGGTTCGATTTCCAGGAAATATTAATATCTTACACTGCAGTTCATCTGCTTGTGAGATCTTTTAAGACAACAATTTGAACTGTTTTCTTCATCATTGAGTTTTGACGACATTGGGCACTACCTCACAAAAAATGTATGAATATAGTGACTAAAATAACCGCCAATGAGGTCAAAACGCAGCCGATGAATGATTGTAAAAAGCATTATAACACATAACTCATGGTCACAAAACTGAGTGAACATTAAATAAATAAGCATACACAATTGCCTTTAGGCTAATAAAAAATTATTTCACTTCGAATTAACGTAAAATTTATAACTTTTTATTGGGTTTGATATACATGAAGTGCATTTGACCAGTTAAGCTAAAAATGTAGTACTTAATCACAAGGTGACCCATAGAACAGAGATTTTCTGCGTTATTTTCACAGTCTACACCAAGAACCAACACACGCTACCTCAAGTGAAATGTTACTGCACAGCGCCTCATTTTGCCTAAGTTACAGCTGACTTTCTATACCAACTGAAAGTTCCCAATCACTATGCACCTCGGTTGCACAACCATATGGGCACAACCAAGGGTTGTATCTCAAGGGTTGCACAACCAAGGGTTGTATCTCAGGCACAACCTCATAGCCAATGCTTCCCAGTCAGTGGCTGGAATGTAATCATAAGAGATATATTGCGTCATATAAATATTTACATCGTAATTAAGAGTGAAGGTAATCAAAATTTTTCAGCTTCCTACGAACGCTGATAAGCAGGCAGACTTGACTATAGCCTATTTGATTTCTGAAACATAGCAATAAATGAACACAGTTTCAGCAGATCTATGTAAGTTCTCGACCACTTACTTATATGACTGTACCTCCAAATCACTTTCAGCTTCTACGAAATTTTGGGTGACGCTGCGATGAAACATTTCGCAAAAACTTATCTGAGACAGATACGAAAAAGAACTTACAACTGCAGCAGGAAGAAGAAGTTCTCTCAAGCACCCACAAAACGAGTTCAGGAGCATCAGTTGTTGCAGGAAAAATTCTGTACAATTTTTTAACTTCATGCCAACCAAACCATTTGCTTGCTATCCATCCCTTCAGTGTTTGCTATCCAAACCTTGCAGTGAAGGTGAGAGCAAATTAAAAATTTAAATGGAGAGCGCCATAGGCAGGAATGTGGAGCACAGAAATCAATAACCAGGTATTTATAAAGTAGAGTTCATTCGTGAGTAATGTAAGCAATAATAAAGATACTTTACTAGTAAATTATACAATAAATTTCGCCCCTTGTTGCTCAGTTTGCGCAAAGACGCTCATCAAATCTCACTCTAATAATAAACAAAAGCAAAGCAGTATGTAGTGAAGACAGGGCAGCAAATTGACAAGGGTTGACCAAAAATTAAACAAAATTGGTAGAAGTGGAATGTGACGTATGTTGAGCTGAGCACTAATTCGAGAATATCGCAAAGGCTCAATACCGCAATTCAGAACCACGTTCGCGTGCAAATGCCCCTGTGCACATTTTCAAGAGGGCAGCAAACTGTTCTCAACGAACGATACGAACTGATAAAACGATTATCATCATCTAGTAGCACAGATCTACCTGGAGAAAACAAAATAAACATGGAGAACGTCTGGCAAGATGGGTTAAGTAATGGCCAAATCAGGGGAGCCGTGCAACTGAAGGATTGCAGCAGGAATAGCATGGTGCCAATCCCTGCGTTGGCTGTAGGCTGCGTGAGTCCCTCACTGCTGCTCCGGCTCTCTAAGCCCCTCACTCGCCCTCGTGCGGCCGATCATATCCAACATAGCCCGAGCCTCAGGGTCTCGGTCCAAGGCGCTCGGCTTCTTCCTCCGAGTTCCCTGGGAGAGTATATGGAACGGCATTACTTCCCCTAGTAATAGGAGTAATACAAGAAAGTCAGAATCGGCGACTTGCGATGCTGCCAAGGTGAGAACTGCAGGGTAGCGAGAAGTTGCATGACTTCACACCAAACACAGATTGTGCGAGCTGTTCTTCCATGTATAAGACGGAAGTATTGTGACACGAGGCGTCATACATTTTCCACAATATTCTGTCCACTATTAAGGCTGGTGAACAATATCCAGTATTTTATGAAGAAAATCATTCAAAAGTTGAAATTAAATAGAATGAGCACTCAATTAATTAGAAACCTATTCGACAAAAATCAAATAGCTTGAGCAATAAAACACTCAATTTAAATGCGCGAAACTTCTGGTGGTGATCTTTATTTCCACTCCGTCTTGTTTTTATTTGGTCATAACACGTTTTTCTGGTAAATTCAACCTGTTTTCATGAGACGTATTTTCCTTCTATCCAGATGCAAAGCAGGCCATACTCATGCTTAGAAATGATCACTGATTGACATAACCACATTCCGTGCTGCTGTGTGACTCTTAATTTGTGATTTAGTAGCCATTAATTTCATGAGACGCAAATACCAAAACCAATGGAAAGAAAATGATACAAAATATCCTTCATTCTCTAACTTTTAAAACCACACAGTCATCTCCTCAAGTAGGAGAAAACTGAGGAATAAAATTCACACAATTCTTAAGCTAAACATCTTTACAAATTTTGACTGCCGGTGTAATACCAAACCTACTGATAGCTTGCTGCTCAAGTTAAAACAACTGAAAACGCTCCTAGTGCTAGGGGCACAGAGGAAAACAGTGTCAGCATACCGTTACCAAGTGAAATAAGGCATCCTTTTTGCTACAAGCGAGCGCTCAATCTAGTAACAAATAGAATGACAATCCCAATATTCTAGTCATAAAAAAACATAAAAGTAGACAGTTTAACTTATCTTTAGCAAATTGATTCTAAATTTCCAAAAAGTTAGTAACAAGAAACGGCAGAAAAATATTTATTTGTCAATATACGCTGGTTCACCGATGCAGCGTCCCATTTGTCACGTGATATCGTCTGACCTCGTCGCTGTCATCGTCCGAGTCTTTGAGTTCCTCCCCCACGCCCCAGACGGTGAGGCGGCGCACGCGGGGAGCGAGGTTGGGGCAGATGGCAGGGCTGGCGTAGGTGGTGCAGGAGGGGGCGACGCTGCACTCCCCGAAGTCGTAAGAGAGGAACATCCCGAACAGCTCCTCGCGCCCGCCCATGCCCTGCGCACACACGACACTCCTAATTTTCTCTTCTACACGGAAGTTCAAAATTTCAAACAAAGATAAGATGGTAATACTATGTTCAACGTAATGTTATGTCTAACATAACGATTCAAGAGCTTCACAATCACAAAAAGGTTCAATCATTAGGCATGAAAAGTTTTTCTAACAATTAATTAGTCAAGTTGCTCATGCTTTCACATTGATAAAATAAAAGAAAATGTCTTCATGAATCTCCCACTCATTGTTACTGCATGGAACAATTAGGTAAAATAGGCAAAGATGTATGGGGGAATTTAAAGAACTAGTGACTGACCAAGCCGTTGGGCATAGTGTTGTTGTGCAGGTAGTTGAGGTACTGGTAGTTGGTGTTGTAGCCCGTGGTGCGGTACACTCCGGCGTACGGGCGCAGGCTGAACAGGAAACTCTCAGCTGTACCTGCAACACCACATTATATTGTAGTTACTCTCTGCTATACCTGCAACACCACATTATATTGTAGTTACTCTCTGCTGTACCTGCAACACCACATTATATTGTGGTCACTCTCTGCTGTACCTGCAATGCTACATTATATTGTAGTCACTCTCTGCTGCACCTGCAACACCACATTATATTGTAGTCACACTCTTCACTGTATTTGGTTTAGTGTTGGTAGCTTGGAAACATTTGTTATTTTTCTGAGGTAAATTGTCTAAGGAAACTGTTCTGAGGAGCCAACACTGCCATACAAATAACACATGTTCTATTGCAGGTTATAAACTCAGAATAATGGCTTAATTGTGTTGACCAAAATACTGGAACAGTTAGGACCAATGGTATTGTAAGATACCGGATCAAATAACTCCACCTCCTTGCAACACGGTAGAGTAGGATCTGCCCACTTCACTTAGCCGAGTAGAGAAACAAAGTTTGCTTGCTCTCATAATATAGTGAGCAACAACAGAAATTCTGAGCAAGAGAAGCACGGTTTTTTGAGGATGTAAGCTGGATTGTAAGAGAGTCTTCTGACGCCTGCAACATCAGATTCAATTAAGTGCACACACTTCGTCATCCTGCAGCATGAGGTTATCCTGTAGATACCGTAATTACACTGATTACAGCTTTGCTGAATGCGAACTGAACTGTATTGACAGCCGTTACACGATGTACTCAAAATAAACCAAGCTTGTATAGTGGTTTTTGTAGTGCTGTATGCCGCTAGGAGCGTAAAGAGCTCCTATCCTTCAGTCAGTAAGTGAAGTGTCAACAGTTTTGTTGGTTATGCAGGAGTATTTTAGCGATTATTGCTTAATTTCCTCATCGTTTCTACACTGCCTGTTCCTCCTGAACAGCGCACACTCGTAGAGCTTTATTTTTAGGAAAAAATTAAAGAAAATTTATTGAAACGATAACGACGGCCCACAGGGATGATGTCTTGGAGGGAACTCGAATATTTGAGAGGTTTTCCCGTTTTGAAAGAGGTAAAATGTCAATTAATGACAAATCTCACTCTGGCCATCTTCCCTGGCCCGAAGCGATGAAATGTTAAAAAACTGGCGCACTGTTGAAGTGCTATCACAGTTACGCCAGTAGTTTCCTCACAACGATGGTAGTCTAAGTGGGTGATCGAGAGCAACAATGCATGTTTATCATGAGGAAAACAGAAGGTAGAAAGCAATTGAGAAACTGATGACAATAATGTGCTAAAAACGCCAGGAGAAAGAGAAGGTTTTTTGCGTGATGAAACACGCTTGAATTCAGTCAAGAGTAAAATAATTTGCTAAATATTTGTCAAATGTAATGCACATTTGAAAATAACACAAAAAATTCAAAACGGCACATTGTCTGTGGCTGAGAAAGTTCATGCCAAAAACTTGTATTGTGTATAAATTTCTCTAAGTTCAAATGCTAATTTTTTTTAATTAACTAAATTTTTGCGTGACGTTACCCAAGATAATTTTCATTTTTATCAAACCAGGTAGTCATTCAAGCATTTACATCTCAAATAATCCACAGTTTGCAGAAACATCACGGGAAATGTTCCCTAGATTTACAGCAAGTCACCTCATTAACGCCCGGCAGCCAAATCCACACGAACATAATTAACTCATCTTCCTAATTTACAGCTGAGCACAGAGTGGCCTCGCCACCACTAACCATGAAACTGTGGCCGGACCTCCCACGACGCCGACGCGAAGCCTCCAAACTTGTTGCCGTCTTCGTCTTCCACCACCACGAGTGACGGCCCCGCGCCCACGATCTGCGCGACACATGGGAATGATCGTTTCATAAATCCACAAGACCTCACGTCACAGATCACAGAGCGACGCAGGTAGTTAGACTACGTAAGTTCAAATGACATTATGCATGGCTGCACAATTGCGCTACCCTCGTTTTTAGATTCAACATTAGTAATGCACTTAGTTAGACTACGATAGACAACATTATGTATGGTTACATAAATCCGTTACCTTCATGTTTTAATTTATTATGCAGTAAAAGAATCTGCAAACACAGAAAAATAATTCCCAGTCACTTTTACACAAAGCCTATTAATCGACTGTCACATGAATGCACGAAGTTTAGATTTTTTACACCAGTAGTTGCTTCAAGTACGGTTTAAAAATTTGCAACAAAATTAAACCTAATTATATTAGGAACAAAATTAAATGATAAGCAAGAATGGCATTTGCTGAGCTCATTGAGAAAATTTCATATTTCAATAATAGAAACCAAACGCACCTACTTACAACAAATACTGATGTTTTGACTTGTTCTTCATGAATCAATTTCACTATGATGTTGAAGATTTATAGTGAGTTGAAATCTAACAGTAAACTAGAAATGTTCAACCAGTTTATGCATCCTCTCTACAACCATAGCTCTGATAAACAAACAGGTTCTCGTACAAGAATTATAACAAATGCATTGGAAGCATTTTCTTAACAAACAAAACTTTCATATAATTATACTATTTAGTTTAATACTCCCTTATCTACAACAAAGGCGATCTTAAGAATCGACGCTAAGAAACCATTTGGCATTGACTGCAGAAAAGAAAATGGAAAATCTACACACATGGTATGTTCCCATCACAGGGTATCCTTAGCAAAGAACTAAAAAGTTAAGAAGGAAGAAGATGAAAAAACAAAGAAGAGATTGCAGAGAAGGCATAAAACCTGAAAGAAGCAAAGAGGGCATGAAAGAAAAGTTTCGATGGTCTATCCATACCAGAGGTAATCTAACAGCGACATCCTAAGGGGGTCAGTCCCCATAGCATTTGAAAGACAAACCTAAGTAACCCTAACTTTTTGTCTATCCTTTCCACCTAGAAAGAGAAATTTTGTATT
Source organism: Platorchestia sp. MABIK (assembly GCA_014220935.1). NCBI lineage: Eukaryota > Metazoa > Arthropoda > Malacostraca > Amphipoda > Talitridae > Platorchestia > Platorchestia sp. MABIK. The sequence continues at coordinate 17,062 of JACJUY010000413.1, read as the reverse complement.
TAAGCTACAAGTAAAATAACTTGGATCAAACCTGTATCAATTTATTAAAAAATTATAACTGTATTTCGGTGTATACCGCCTGTTTACGTCAAAACGTACTGTTGTGAATGAACACTGAAGACTGAGTGCAACTGTTACTCATCTCCAGTACTCCTTTGATGCTTGCGCGTGGTTGGTGTCGGACAGCATGGGACTCGGCAGCAACTCGAAAAAGGGGAATTCTGCTTATTACCGTTGCCATATTTAATTCTATTCAACGGTCGCAAACTGCACGCAGTGCCGATGCCACGTGCTCCGGCTGCACGCAAGTCGAGACAAACCTGCTTCATGAGGAGGCTGAAGCTGTCGCCGTGTATGTGGTTGGAGAACAGCAGCCGCCACTCACAGCGTAGCTGGAGCGGCAGGGCGGTGTTCAACAGCAGCACCTCCGAGCTGCTTAGCTGCATCTGCATTGCCTTCATTAGAAATTTATATTATTTTTGAAGGCAAAACGTGAAAATTGAACAACTAATATAAGCATCGTACTTGAGACAACGTCAGCTGATTTACAATCAAGAAGAAAGCCAAGAATCTGAGTGAGATTAGGAAATACTTCCTCTAATGAGACAGTAGAAACCCCTACAATTGAACAATTAGATTAGATTAAAGGTTAGTTTAAGCCTCCCTAACCGCTACAAAAAAAGCGTATCAAAGAGAGGAAGAAGGAAGGCACCATTTAGTATGGCTATTGGGGAATGCGGAATCTATGCAGAAGGGGCATAAAAACAGCAAGTTGAGAAAGAAGTTCATGAAACAAGATAAAAGTTGAAGAAGAAAGTAGTAGGTGCTGAAAAACAGGACAGCAGTGAACCAAAAAAAGATGGTCCGTAACAAAACAAAAACCTATTCTGTTTTAACAAAAAGAAAAGAAAGCCTACCTAACCTTTAGCTCGGGCCCTCACATAGTCCCCCTGGGAGCGCTAATTCCCATAGATACACTAGCTGTATCCCCCTGAGGGGTACAATAATATTGAAGGATGAAGGAGATTGCACAAATCAATATATTAGTTTAACAAGATCATTACTTTCACACAAAAATTAGGATTTCTCATTTTAATTTACAATAAAATACATCGTTTCTTTTTGTCCCCGCGTCGGCGCTTACTTTTTGAGCAGTGATTTGAGGGAAGAGGGAGGCTGGTGCAGACAACTTGGGCAGCACGAGAGCACGCAGCACCGTCACTTGCACGACGCAGTACACAGCAACGTGCCCCTGCAGCCACCTCTCCAGCGCTGCCTGGCTCACGGCTGTGCTCGGCACTGCCATCTCCACCGTCTACATGGTCAAGAAATTGTGAGGAACGTCTCAAAAAAACATAATATTTTTTTAATCGCTCCATTCTCACAATCGCGTTGTACAAAGTTTTTTCTTGTTTTCACCTTAGGAAAGGACCAAAAAGAAAGGCATGATTGCTGAGTAGAACAGCTCCCTATTGTCTTTTTTAATCGTTTTCTTCGCAGCATAGAGGTTAATTAGGAGCCCCGTCTTCTCAGTTATTTATTTTGTCAAAAAAGCTGCTTTTACACAAGTAAAAATATTGCAATAACAGGACAGGTATCAAACCAGGGTCTTCCTGGTCCAAAGTTTGATCCACAACAATGGCGCTGCAGAGAAGATAAAAGGTCTTCTATAATGAGCAATGCAATGACAATCTTACAGTTCTTTTATGTCAAAGCTATTAGGAACAAACTTAAAAAGAAAACTAGAAAGTTTTCAAATTCAAAATGTAGTTATTTTTTCGTAGAAAAATTTTGAAATCTTGAGCTTCTGTAGTACAATTGTAGTACAATTGTAGGACAGGGGGACATTTGTAACATGAAGCCATTGACTAACATGAACGCACAACTTGCTGCTCAGAGGACTTACCAGCAAATTCAACAACAAAACAATCCCTCCTGAGCGTTAATAAACCAGTACCTGCAAATGTAGCACACTTCTTGATCAGCACTGACATTTCAATAGGAAGGCAGGCAAATTTTTTTTCAAGTATTCTTAATTCATCTATGAATTTTCCAGTCTTTACTATACTGGTATCATTTTCAATTATAGACGACCTCGTTTCTGAAGCCATAAATCAAGAATAGGAACCTTATATCAAACAGGGAAGAGTAACAGCTCTGTTTAAACCTTCTTGTGCGAGGCATCCCCGAAGATTAGAGCATGCAGCCACTCACGAGCCACCAGACTGCTGCTGCCAGCATCAGGAGACACACTGCGCCCGTCCGGAGCGACGCTCTGTAGGCTGCTGTAGCACTCGATTACTGTTGTCACCACCTGTATGAGGTCTTCTTTATGAAACTATCAATGCAATATCATACAAGGTTGACTAACTTCTGAAGTTCACAGCACAGAATGCCCATGATTAAAATGCTTCAGGCTAGTAATGTGTTAATGTAAAATGTATTTTTCTCCATTCTTATCCCAAACTTCACCATAATTCATTCAAATTTTGAAAAGAGTCCCCAAATTTTTTCACAGATTAGGTTATTGACATTTAAATGAGAATTTCAAGCAAAACATATGACATAAGCAAAACCTGTAAAATGCAAGTGTATAAATTACAAATACTACACTTACCTCTAATTACAAAATTTATTACCATCTTCATCACTAACAAGGAAGCATGACACTGACATCAGTTTTGTTCTTTCAAAAATGAATTGAAGATATACAAGCACATGCTAATGATCAATTTTGGCGAGTGTGCGTTTGAACACCCAAGAACAAAATTTTTTGGGCTTACCTTAGATAAATGTAAAACGAATTGATCAGATACCAATGACTAGCATGATAAGCAATCCAGAGCAATCTTTCTTTTCATATTGTAATTTTTCTGTCACATCCAAAAAGGTTTGGTATGGATAACATATGTTGACAACTTAGGATCTATTACAAAAAACTCTTGCTGCAATACAACACATTCTAGACCAGAAAATGAGCCTACATCTCACCTGGACCAGATCAGTAGATGTGACGGCACCACCAGACGTTCCAGCCATTACAGCCAGTGCCTCGGCCTGTTGGACATTTACAAAATTATCTTTTCAATGCTGCTGAGTTGGAGTTGAAGCCTTTCAACTAGGAATTAAAGTTCAAAAATTAAGTACATTAGAGACACTCCTAGTTCATACTGTCAATATTAATATGCTTTCAGTTCTGGATCCCCTTATACACATAAGTGTGTGTGGCTAGATAGCAAAAGCTCATTATATGAAATTTGGAGGATATTTACCACTCCATTTGGGAACATGAACAGTGAAATTTTGATTATTACTATATCTTTTAGTGAGTCTGATTATGTCATCAGATAAAAATTTTAAGCAGATATTTTTAGCACACTGTTGGGGACAGGTTTTCAATAAATATGTACTTACAAAACCAGCAAAGCTAAACATGGACAAGAAGAGAAGTATGTCTCTGTTTATGGTCAGGTCATTATTATGGCCATGAAAAACAACAAAATAAGCCAATGACTATTTTTTAGTAGTACAAAAAAATATACAACAAAACCATCAGGAAATAACATTCTACTTATTACCAAATAGTTTTTATAAAATAAAACTGCAGCTGTACCTTGAACTAAATCCTACATCTTAGTCAGACAGATAAAGTGTATTTTTGTTGTATTTATTATCATATATTGTATATTATCTTGAAAGCATTCTAACAAACATCAGTGTTGACTCAAGAGAATTCATGTAACTAGAGGTAAATCAGTTCTTTCACATGAGTGCAAAACACTGACCTCCAGTTTTACCCTATTTACACAAAAAATTAACCATAATATTT
>JACJUY010000413.1:0-13112 GCA_014220935.1 Platorchestia sp. MABIK | reverse complement strand
TGGCATCTTGGTATATGTTAAGGAAACTTTCTTTTCAATCGATCTTCTTTGACCATTATTATGTCAATGTTGCCATTCTGATGTTAAACAACTCAATTTTCAATTTTACACTTTTCAAATTCAACTTTTCAATAATGCTATCATGCAATTTTAATCATTTATAACAAAAAATCTGTCAATCATGCCTAATATATATTTCAAGCATTATATCTGTAGAGATAATTTTTTGCAATAGCTAGTACAAATTTCTAACCCTCTTACCACTGCATTCATCTTTGAATTCATTTGTTTTCAAGCATTTTCATTTTGGAAATACTGTGAGTGAAATCTTACATGATGCCAAGATGAAATCTTATATAAAACTTTAGATATCTAATGACAAGCAAGAGGAAGAGCTCATCATAAAGAAATATGTAAGTGAAATGCAAGTTCTGTGAAATCATAAATACTGCAAAATGTAATGAAGATAAATCACTGAATCCTAAGCATTTTCAATTTAGTTTTCATCTAGAGTTCAACATCAACATTGCAATGAAAAACCTTAGTCTCAAAATACCTGAACTGCAGGGTCTGGATTCAAGACCTCTCCAATAATACTGATGAGTTGTGCAACTGGGAATTGTGAAGCACTGGGAGGTTCTTTCCCATTGGATCGATGAGGCCATTTCTTCAGGAGAGTAATGAAAAGTTTTGATATTTCTTCTCCACTCTTTGTGCAGGAAGCCTATGAAGAAATGAACAACAAATGGTTAGCAACCCAAAAACATTGTACATCCAATCAAGTCAAAACAAGCGATGACACTATAATACTAAAATTTTCAGAGATACAGTAGTAATATATATCAGAACCTGAATGCTCATAAAAATGGTAATATTTGAAACAAACATAATCCGCTATTCATACAATTTGATATAATACAAAGGGAACATGGGCTGATTAGAGATTAGGAACAAGTATTCAATGCAGTTTTGGATATTTTAGATCAAAAATTTTTTATTTCTCCAAGTCTACAAGAAAATACTGAAATTCTTAATTTATTCATAAAATGTTTTTGGGTATGAGATTGAAAATATTTTCAAAACATTTATTTTTGAACAACTTTGAGAGTCAAATGTCCAAAAATTGAACAAATTTTAAGCAGATTAAAAGAAATGAAATATAAAATCCTTTAAATATACTACCAAAAACTAGGCTATTCTAATTTGATATAGCTATCTTGAAATCAGTTAATTATGATTCAGTACTAGCCATACATATTTATAAATATAGATTTCTAGTTACAGATATAGAAGCAAGCTAAACAATAAATTTTTAAAATAAAAATAAATCATTTTAATCATAATACTTAACTATAATAGAAAATTGAAATAGTCAGAGATTTATATACAACCTAATCAAATAATAACCAGAGATTATAATTTATTAGAAATTAAAAAAACTCAAAATTTTGACTTTAAACAAATAACAGACTTTTATCATTTTCAGAAGAAACTGTAGTATTGAATTAAATATTTTAAAAATATGCTAAAAAAGTTATCCACATACAGATAAACTTCATTTTCTGTATGTAAACTACAATCTCAGCTGTAGTGCAGGGAAGTTGCTCCCACATTGAAATATTGTTTACTTTTTAAATCCTTTTTCATTTTAAAATTGTATTCTAATAATTAAAATTAATACCACCATTCAAGTCTTCAATGAATTGAAGAAATAAAATGTTGCTGGCTTATAAACTCAAGTTCAAGCAGAAAATGAAAAATTTAATGTAATAAGAAAATATAGGAAGTACAGTCATATCTCGGTACTCGACCGTCTATACTCGGCACAATCGGTGCTCGACCAAAAAATTCGGGTAGAAAATGCATCGGAACTCGAACAGATTTTCGATATTCGACTAGCCGAGTCGACCCGAACGCGCTCCTCGGCCCTTCTCGGCCAGCAGGTAAGCGTCAGTTCAACTCGGACCGCCAGCGGAGTTAGACGTACGCAGTTTGTTTGAGTATTTCTTCCCAGATTTAAACTTTTTTGTATTGCTCTAGCCCTTAGGTTTCTAGGTTTTGGTGTTTGAACAAATTGGTGCTCGACCACCATCTCAGAACGGATTATGGTCGAGTACCGAGGTACAACTGTACTACATAAGAAAAAACTTACAAGTTATGGTCAATTTTGGGTTTAATGGGCTCACGGAAATTTAGAATTTTGTTCCTAAGAATCACTAAAGGAACACATTTAAGAACGTTTTACATGAATAACGTTTTGCTGGCTAATGCGTTATTTTTGAGTTATTCAACTCGGAAATTTTTTTTTTTCCATAGCAGTTCCAGTAAGTTTGTGCTTGAGTGGGACTGTAGGAGCTGTTAGAGTACGTTTGGGTACTTTGTAATTTATTATTTGCCGTGCCCGCTGAGCCTGAACCTACTTCTAGGATGTTTTAGTTAATAACACAATAAAGGTTCTCACCCATAAATATTACGTTTTAAAAATATTCTGATATCAAGTCTACGGTATTCACTTCCCCGGTTTATCTACTGCTCAACGGTTGCTGCCATATTAATACTGATGTAAAGTGCATAGCAGTATAAATCTTCACTATTCCAGTCTTGATAATATTTTTGGATGATAACCTTTATTGTGTTTTTAATTAAAACATCCTAGAAGTGGGCTCAGGCTCTGCAGGCTTTGCGGGGTTGGCAAATAATAAATTACGCCATATATTGCAAAAACAATAACTTTCCATGTGCTCCGCGCAGTTGCGGCATTGTTGGAACACGCTCTACTTTTACGCAGGAAAGCCATTTCATGAGCTCCGTTCCTATAACTTCAAAGTTAAATAACTCAAAAATAATGCATCAGCAAGCAGAATGTCATTCGTGTAAAACGTTTTTAAATGTGTTCCTTTTGTGATTCTTTGGAATGGAATTCTTAATTTCCGTGAGCGCATTAAACCCGATATTGACCCAAGTTATTATCTACCATTAAAAGCAGTTGTTCAAAACATTACAATTTTGACTCTTGAAGCTTCACTTAAAACTACAATTAAATTTGGCAATCCCATATCTTATACTGAAATTTAAATACTAATGAAATGTGTACATATATGATAATCTGACAAATATATTCGATAAGAAGAGCTACAAAAATTTATCACCACTTATATTAAGGGAATGAAAAGAAATATGAAGCCGCTACAACGGGACTTTGACAACGTCTGTTAGACGAACAATTCTGCATTTGATGAACTCAACGATAAAGAACCATCTACACACCAACACAGAAGCAACCGAAACATTTCCTTCTTTATTCGTTGACTTGAAATGATCATTTATGGCTTTGATTTCTTCCTGCAGAAGCCATGGCGTGCGTTGAGAAGAATTAACAGAAGACGAACTTTTACTTCCTTCGGCCCCCATTGCAAAATTGAAAGATTTTGCGGAGGTGTCTAAATAATCCGCATTCGAAGAACATCATCAAGACAATTTATCCCTTTAAGCATATAGACACAAACTTTTGATGACAAGCATGTTATCACTGTTTATAATCTTGATTGTTTAGATACAGAAGTTGGTGCATCATGCGCTGGTGACTGGGTTATTGCAAGCATTGCTTCTGGTGTTTATACTGTTTGCGGGATAGGGTGGAAGTGGGATCGGTGAACCTCTAAGGAATTGAATTTAATAATTTCCAAATTTTTAAGCTAATTAAAAGACCTTTGATACACTTCATACGCAATTTATACATTTGAACTTTAAAAAATTATCTTATTTACAATTATCTTATTTATATTTTCATTTGGAATCTGAAGTGCAACTACCGGCAGTGCGACTTCTCTATATGTCTAAAAATTTTATACACATTTCAAGGATATCACAGAAAGAGAACTAGGAATGTTACCGGAGATATGCATAGGTCTAATCAATCAAAAGAGATAAAGTGAATTAATTAATAGATAGGGCACAGTGGTAATTTTTTCATATAAACAACTGCTAACGTACAATTTTTCTGCGACTCAGGTCAGAGCACCAATTTTGTCGCTGTATGTGATTTTAGCAAACAAGGTGTTATTCTTCTGAATGTCTATTTCTGCAAATTTCATCAAGAAGAAAACAGATCTTTCTTCTGTTTGTTTATTTACATCCAACCTTTATCGTTCATACCGAGCAAACAACTTTACTACGAAAAACCTCATAAGTTTTGTTCATTTTTAATTGTTTTAAACTGTCATAATAAATTTTTGCGAACCTCGTTGATACGTGCCGTATGTCCGATTGACATGGGAGGATTTTCAAAAGTTTTTCCTCAGCCGAAATGAAGGTTATGGTCTAAAATTTTACACCATGATCTTGGAATTAAGAAAGCACCTTCCACGTGAAGGGCCGCCAGGTCGATTCCTGGCAATGCCAACCCGCTGATTCTCGCCGATGGAAAAGGAGGAACTTGGCTATAAAAGCCCAATCGACCTCGATGTCATGAATGAGTACCGGCTCGACCGGGAGTCATTAATGTCACTTGAAAAATCTAACTACATGATCATTTGAATCAGGCTGAAAACAACAACTTTTTTCTTTCTTTTTGCTCACTCAGAGAAGTGAAAAATGGTGGTAACAAAATCAACAACGACTTTGCCAGTGTATATTTGTGTTTCTCAAAATTACACAGTGGGCAGCACAAAATTAGAAGGGATCAAAATATTCAGTGGTTTATATTCATAAACGATCGAAATGTTTTTCATGTTCGTATGAGAAAAGAAATTTGCAAGAAATATCAATGTCATGAGTCGACTTGGTAAAATAAAACTACTTGCGCCGCAAGCGAATTTATTTCTCACCCTTTTCTTTCTACTCGAGTTTTATGCTCATTGTGCAAACGAAAATCATAAGAAAAAGTTAACGATTTCCAAAGGGTAAAAGTCTTGCTTGCTGTGGGACATCGAGGTAGGTGTGCAATAAAAATCTGGATTTACTATTCGAGGAATTGGAAAATGATTTTGCGCACGTAACGATAAGCGATTCTTAACGTGTCTTTGGTGTTCGAGTGAATCTTTCAGCATTGCTGTATTCTATTAGTCATTTCATTGGTAAGTTCAAATTTCATTATAGGTTCCAAGGCTACATCTCTCTGAAAGTCAGTAAAATAGTAGCGAAATGATCCCACAAAGCAATAAAATTTCATTAGAGTGGAAAATCCGCTACAAGCAGTCAAGTCAAGTTACGTAAACGCATCAACAAAACGGAAATGTGAAGTAAACACGAAAGTTTAAAAATAGGAGGTACTGCAGCAACAAGTATGGCTACATCTTTTGAAACGAAAAGAAATACGTGTAAAGCAAGTGCTAAGACTTGATGATAAGGACAGACAATATCAAGATGGCCGCTTGGCAATTACTCAAGAGCCTTAAATGAGTTCTAACACTCCCTCCCCCCACCCATCTCACACACACACACACACACATCAAACAGAAAAACATGAAGCCTCATCCAGCGTTCTTGGACAGGGAGGTTCCTTAGGTTTTGAATTACGCTCGGTCAATAACGAAGGTGTTATTACTGGATATGAAATACTAGAACCGAAAATTCGTCACCTGACTTCCAAAACCTGATGATACAACATGAAGAGGAGAGCATGAAAATTTTTCCAACTGCGATACCTCAACTTTTGCGAAATTTAACTTGCTCAATACGTAACATTTGATGTCAAAATTTGTCTGCTTGCCTCAATATTTCTTTCGGATGCAACGAACAAATTTTGTATTGAGACTAGCTGAACTGCACATGTTATTCTGCAAATAATGAACCCTTGGGGCCAATAATGCCGAGCAAAAAGACGCCAGTTCGTACGTCATACACAAGTTGAATTATTATTATATAATAAAGTTTTAGCCTCCCTTAACCACGACAAAGATGTTCTAAGAGAGGAAGGCACCATTTAGTAAGGAGATTAGGGAACGCGGAATATATGCACAAGGTGCACAAAAACAGTAAGCTAAGAAAGAAGTTCATGAAACAAGAAAAAGTTGAAGAAGAAAGTAGTAGGTGCTGAAAAACAGGACTGCAGTGAACCGAAAAAGAAATGGTCCGTGACAAAACAAAAAATATCCTATTTCAACAAAAAGAAAGCCTACCTAACCTTTAGCTCGGGCCCTCACATTGTCCCCCTGGGAGCGCTAATTCCCATAGATACAATAGTTGCATCCCCCTGAGGGGTACAAAAGTTGAAAAATTAACATGTTCGTGCAAATTAAATTCTTCACGTGCGTCTAAGGTTAGTTAAAATTTTCCATGCTTTGACTTGGGAACGTCAGTCATTCTGTGACACTGAATTGTCATTACCTCACTGGGCGTTACATTCAGCCTCAAAAATACACCAAATTGAGTTCAACCTAGTTTTAGACCACACCCCAAAAAGTAAATGAATACCTGATCCGTTCTATTTTCCAGCGTAACGGATGAAAAGTTCACTAAAACGCTGAACTAAGCTACCAACAGATCCTCGTCGCAGCTATTGGTGATTTATTCGAGCATCGTGGATCTTGAATTTTTTGAGGTGTACAGGCTAAAAAATACGTTCCGCCGGTATAAATATTTTCGGATCATAGTTAATCCTCCTTCACCATAACGAAAACGCTCCCATGAAAGGAAAGAATAAGGTGTACGAAATTTATGGAACAGGGAATTAATGCACAAGATGTGTCCCAACACCCTACGCTTGGAAACGGCAAGAATGAAGGAAATTTCTGATTCGAAACAAAAGTTCGAGAAGCAAGTAGAACACGCTAAAATAATGTAGAAGCGATCCGAAAAAAGAGGGGCCGTAACAAAACAAAAACTTATTCTATTTCATTGAAAGATAGGCCTACCCAACCTTCAGCTCGGTCCCTGATATATCTCCCTTGGGAGCGCTAATTTCCACAGGTAAAGAAGTTGCATCACCCGGAGGGGATCTAACCGTTATGAAGACATTGAAATAATTCATCCAGTTTTAGAGGTTCTTGAATAAAACTTCTTGTGCGATAAAAACAATCCTAATTAAAGTGTTTGAATTTTTCAAACACATTTGTTAATTTTCAGCGAACATGACTGCACTTGATAACAGAAATTCTTATGGAGCCTTTTCAAGGCGGCAAAAACGGTGTTTACATTCAAAGAAGTTCTGCAAGATGAAATCCTTGAAAAAAAGCGGTTGGCTTTAAAGGAAAACTTCCCAGATAATTTTAAGTTCTAATAATGAAAATAAAACAACTATCAAATGTTTAAATGCTCAAATTAAACAGAAATTAAATTCTCCATTATCACAGCGAAATTTATCCTAACACTATGAAGTAAAAATAACAAACACAAAGTAACTTAAGATTAATGAAAATAATACAATGTGTCATATATATAATCGATCACTGATCTACGTGAATAGCTAGTAATTTCAAGATTTTAAATGAAAAAAAATCAATTCATAAAAATTTAAAGGTCAACAGTTTTTGCGGCACACAAATACGAGCATTGACCACAAAACCATCAAACTTCTAGACAAATTGATCGACTTAAATTCGTGATATGTTTAAATATAGGACATGTTACATAATAAGATTCGAGATTCAGGTCAACGGAACATGCACCACAAGAAAGACAACACTCAAGCGAGTACTCGTATTTATCTCGAGCATTGAATGATACCAATAAATGTAATGAATGCAAAGCTGGTAAATCTTACGAAAGAAACGCCATATTCACCCATGACTGTCTTTTCAAAACTCACTGGAGTACAAACGACGATCGCCGAGCCTCCGAGATGCACCAAGTGAACAGATAGCAGCAAAGCTGCTACTGCTTTGTTTTTTATGTATTGTTTTTTCATCACTTTCTTTTCCCCTTGTACCTCTGGCACCGCAGCGCGACAATATTGTTGCTTTAGGAGATAACTTCCCCTCTGATGTTCACATCTGAGCCTCGATTAGCCAGGGAAGATTGAAAAATAGACATCCCGTTCTCAATCCGCCAGCTCACGTGGCATGCCGTTCCTAAAGCAATAAATTTTAGTCACTTCCCAAGTATCAAAGACTAATACTCCTTTTTGAAACACAAAATATGCACTAAAAATTCTAACGTATTAAAAACATCTCTGGGCATCGTAACAACGCACGACACCGGCTCTTAGCCGCTACAAAATGCTGGTCTCCAATGCGCCACCTGAGGAGGCTCGTTAATTATACCGAAATTCGTACTAAAGGTCACACGAACTGGCTCCCAGGTAACGTAATGAAACAAGAAGACGACACTGTACAACGGTTTCTCGAGACAATTGAGAAGTGAATCGATTATTTACTCTCAAGTTGCACTGCAAGAAACCACATTTCCGGAGATAAAATAGAGTGCCTAAGTGTTTCAAGCACGCGAAATGAACTCGTGCTCCAACGAAAGCTAAATTACTTTAACAAATAGAAACATTTACACTAACTTTTCCCATCTAACTCCAATTTTCCTCAATGCTTAACTTAAAACACCTTACTAAAACGAATTCTTAATCGTAAAAACTTATGGTCAACACTCAAGAATATACATGGATTTCCAATAAAAAATATATAAAACATATTTCTTATTCCAAAAAGGTAAAAAATTAACACGAAACGACAGTGAGTACTCAATAAAGCGACCTCTCGATTACCGTTACTAGGATTCGAGAGACAAGTCGATTCGAGCAACACGAGTCTTGGTAACAGGACTAACTTCCGACCATCCAGCTGTCAGCGCCACAAAATCTACTAATTTCTGTAACAGTGTTGGACCATGAAGTCACCGTGACAGTTGAGAGGTTACTGTGACACTAAATCATTTTCATTCATTTATTTACTTGTTTATTCATCCATTTGCTTGTTTACTTTCGAAATTCGTAAGAATTCACACAATGAAACCTAAAATTAAGAACCTTTATCAAAAAATCAACTGGAAGGTTCATCCTGATTCGAAATAAAACCCATTTTACAATCACTTTAGTGCAAAAAGGGAAAGAAAGACAACGTGACCAATAACATTTTCAGTGTCCCTGCAACTGAAACCCTAAAAGATAATCCTGATGCCAAAATCGACTAACTTTCACGCTTAAGGCTAGTAGAGTTGAGTTTATTGGTTCACTAAAGAAACAGATAAGGTTTGAGAAAATAAACTGCGGTTACATGGGAGCGAGTAACAACACGGTGAGCCATAGAAAGCAGAACAGGCTCCGCCTCCAGTTTCATCGAAATGAAAAAATCAACTTTTAAAAGTAACACATCACTCATCGCTGAAAAATTTAAAAAACATTCATTGATCGACTAAAAATTTGGTGAAAACCCACTGAAGAAAGTGGTTTTTAAAATTGAAATAAATAGCTCACCTTGAAGCACCCTAGCTACTGGGATTTACTACTTGAAATTCGCCTGTGCCGATGATTCATGGAAGAACCTCAAAATTAAACATTCAGGGGCGGAAATCAAATTAAGATTTACATTCTAAGCGACATACTTTTTGTCTTAAATACTTTCTGTCGCAGAAAATACAACGCAAGTGCAGGCACTGCAAGTTATAGTGAATAAAAGCAGGTACACTACGAAACATTGCTTCGAGAACTGTAACTGTGAACAGTTAATGAAGTTCAACTTCCGAATTCGCAGTTGATTACTCCAAAGAATCATCAGTAAAAAGGGAAGTTTTAATACCGCAAGATGCACATCACAATGATAAACGTGGCATAATAAAAAAACACTCATGCAGGTTTAGTAAAAAATCAAGTTATCGATTTTATCAGGTGCACAACATGTTAAGTGTTAAGAAGTGCACTGCAAGGAAATTATCAAACTCACCGCTTCTTGCACCAAGATGAATGAAAAATGGAAAGATCTGATTTGCGAAGTAAAACTCGTTACTTGTCCGAATCTTAATGATTTAACACACCTTCTCTATTTCATAAGAGTTAGTTATAAATTAATCAACGAAAATATCTCATGACCACATTTATTTCCACCAATACTTCATCACTTTCTGATGTGACATACTCCAAGCTGTTCCTCAAACAAAGTTCTAAAGTCATTTACAGAGTCTAATGGAAATCAATACAAAAATAGCACCAAAATCTATTAGTTTCAGCATTGAAAAGATGGAAGAAGCGAAAAATTTGAACTAAATGCTTGCAAATACAACATCTCAAGCTTACATGAGACAAATTATTGATCTGAGAATAAGACGCTAGTCTTTTTTGGTGTGTGCAATACACAGGAGAAGACTTACTCGACATGAGCAAATACATGAAAAAACTGCAGACTTCAACATGCAACACATTTGGGGTCAGTTCACACTCTCTTGGTAACTTTTAGTTCCATGCGCATGTCAGCGCACAGGTTCTTGAGTTACAACACGGTAAAATGCATTATAAAACTATCGATGACACAACTTGTTAAAATTGTTCACTACATAACTATTCCAGTGCACACAAATTTTACGCTTGCTGTTTTTACCTTTTTCATACGAATACTCGCACTCATTTTCATTCCTGGGATATCTCATTACCTTTGTTAGTAGCTTTGTCTTAATGTGGAAGAAGGACATGCGATTCAAACAGATGAAAATATTGAACTGAAGAGGAACTCTCCTGCAGGAAAGTGGTTAAACCAAATATCTGAAAATTACTGAAGTCATGGCACGAAAATGTAGTAAGATAACTCGATGGGTACCGAACATTCAAGCAGAGTTCGCACGAGAATTGAAGCAAGGATATCATGAAGCACCTAGCAAAATATGCACTTCTTTCACAACTAAACACTCATGTCTTTCATTGGAGCTGGCCATAATCAACATCAGCAATAAGCAGCAGCACATAATTTCTTTATCAAGAAGGCACGGTAGAAAGCATGGGAGCCCCTGAGCCCTCACATCCAACAAATGCAAGCGCAATAACAAAAGAAGGCACTATGAACAAACTCGACGCTTTCTGCCTGGTTTAGAGGTCATGACGGCAGAAATATTACGCTCTGTGCTTCAGAAAGCAAGACCTTCACAATGCACTTAATAGGAACATAAATGAGAATACATACACCTAATCAAAGACTAATAATTACAAAGTAAAACGTTCAATACGCTCACTTGAGATCAATAAATAGCATAAACTAACTCAACTAAACCTCAGCAACTGGTGGACGTTTGTTGAACTTCAACTCATGACTTGAGAATCAGTCTTGTCTAAAAACGCCGCGGCGCCAGCGAGTCTCTACGTGAGAGATGACTGTTACGAAGCCGGTCAAGCACAGCGAGAGAAACAAATTCGGTCATGGCACAGAACTGCTGCTTAAAACCTGATGCTGCTTGGAAATGTCTTGCCTGCTGATGATACGGTCTTTTCGCGAAGACCCTTTCGATTGAGAAATGGAAGACAATTGCGACAGTTGACGCTGTCGCGATCTCAGATATTTTCTTCTGATTCTGTGCGAGTCCAGTCGAGCACACTGAGACGTAGGGATGCAGGCACCTCTGTGCAGTACAGTGGGATAGGGGCAGTAGCATCCCGGCCGACACCGTCGTGTGTGGCAGTCGGGGTTGGGATGGGGGTTGCGGCAGGTCGGCCGACACGCCGGGGCACACTCCATGTACTCGGCGCCTCTCGGACACTCCATGCCTGATGGGTCCGACATGGTGAGTGAGTTGTGAGGAAAGAGCAATACGTAGATGGTTGGCGAGACGCAATCAATGAATGTGTGATATAAAATAAGTAAATGGACACTCAGACGGAATTTGTAGATGGTGAATTAGACGGAAAGGTTGAATGGTGGGTGAGACAAAGTTAACTGTTAGTGAGACGGAATAAGTTATAAATTCATATCTCGATAAAACTGAATAAATAGTTAACGATCAAATCCAACGGAAGGATCTGTCAAAACGACAGATGTTTTCCGTTCAATTCTACGTGATTGCACGAAAGAATGATGAGATTTATTAGCACATAAATCGTTGTATTTACGCATAAATGTTGATGTAACAAAGCGGAAATGAGTATCAGAGGGATGGTCCTAGATCCTAGAAAAAGATGTGGAATAATGTTGCGCTAAATTAAAGAAAATAAATTCCGTCACTCTTTTTAGCACGTAGTATGGACGAACAGAATACTGGGTATTACAGATGGCCAAAAAAAATCATGAGAAGTCCATTGTACATGAATAGAAATTTTTATTGCATTTTAGCTTGAATATTTAATCTAGCCAACAATGAAGAGTTAGGAAATAATATCTGATTTGCATAGCAGTAAACGAGGGTATAGGTACTATATTTCGTTATGTACTTGTTGGCAGTGGTTCCAAGTATTTTGTGTATAGGCATTCCGTCGTGACCTCAAGTGAGATTGGATCTAATTAGTACAGGAAAAAATTTTCACAACAGATGCCGAGAACATCTTGAACCGTTTTGAGAACTTCCCTTCTAGGTTTAATACCATCAAAATTGCAACACATTTTCAGAATTACGACCCAATTTAAAACTTCTGCCTTTGCTCATCAAAACTCAAGACTAAATATGATGGAACAAAATAAGTCAAAACATTTTCTAACTAACATCCAACAAATTTCAGTACAATTAACACTGTCTTAAAAGAATTAAACAAAAAACTAGACGTCAGTACTTCGATAAATAAGAACACTTTATATAAAAAAAGGCTCTGGTACAAGCGCTCACCGCCGCAGTTGGTGGAGTTCCGCCAAGCAGGAATGTCGACACCGAGCCTCTGGCACTCTCGCGCGTACGCCATGAGCGCGCTGCAGTGGCACTGCCGCTCTCCGCTGCAGCGACACGTGTCCTCCACACACGCCCTGCACATCAGCGCGCGAATGTGGTAAAATGTTACGAAACATTGTAGTGGGTTGTGGAGGAACAGACATTGGTTTGGTAAAGGTAGGGAGGCATCGTACAATATGGTTTGGTAAAGGTAGGGAGGCATCGTACAATTTGGTTTGGTAAAGGTAGGGGGCATTGTACAATATGGTTTGGTAAAGGTAGGGAGGCATTGTACAATATGGTTTGGTAAAGGTAGGGAGGCATTGTACAATATGGTTTGGTAAAGGTAGGGAGGCATTGTACAACATGGTTTGGTAAAGGAAGGGAGGCAT
>JACJUY010000412.1:302362-325671 GCA_014220935.1 Platorchestia sp. MABIK | reverse complement strand
GGTACCTACACAGCCACACGTGGGTCACGATACCTACACAGCCACACGTGGGTCACGATACCTACACAGCCACACGTGGGTCACGGTACCTACACAGCCACACGTTTGTCACGGTACCTACACAGCCACACGTGTATATTTCATTTCACACCGGAGCATTACATCAGCCGCCTTGTCCGGACTGCTGCCCCTTCCTAGCTCCAGAACAATGCACACATTCCGATGAAGATCTGGAGGGAAGAGATTAATCAAAGACTTGTGGTCATTTCATAGGCTGTAGTAGAGTTAATATTTAAACTGAATAATTCCTCTAAACTAGTTTTCGCGCCTGGGGACTTTTGTACGGGCTTTCACCTCTTGAATAACGAGCTGTTTAAAACTTTTGCAGTATGTCGTGCTGGAAATTGCTCACCAGAACTCCGTACAGCATCTCGTGGAAATTAAGATAAAATCGATTCGCTCCATCGATCTACACCTGTCGACTGCTGACTTTGCTGGACTCTTTTGTTTAGTTAAGGTTGGCACACTTTTCAATGCTGATGGTTAACTTCATTGAAATTTGGAAAGAAAATTTTATTCGTTGATAGTAAATTCATTGATGTTAAAATCAAATCTAGTAATTTATTGATAGTAGATGTTATTCTATTTGTGTGTCCCAATAGGCTTTTGTGGTAGAAATTACAATGATCACCAATTGAAGGGTGAATTATCAGTATCTGTAACGTGTTCATTTTGAGTAGATTTTTTGTTTTATTTCTTATATAATACTTGCAGTATATGCAAAGTTTTTGTCAGTTAGACATGTATATCAATGCTAAAAGACAGGTTCACCATACCGATGGATGAATAACAATTAGAAAAACAGAAATAGTGTCATAAAGTTATCCTGGTCGCAGCTTAGTAACAACTTAGAAGCACCTGCAGACATCACAAATAAAAGTTTCAAAGAAAAAAATACTTCAAAAGACCAAACATTCTCCAAAATCGACCGCGTCAAAGAAAACCGCGTAATTTGAGACAAGTGTGACGGGATTAGCAGAGGATGTTTACTAAAGTGAAAGGTACGTGTGGAAAACGCGTTTTTCATCGTTTCAGGGGGTAAGCTTTCATGGAAAACTCGGAAAATTTAAAAACAAAAATGCTGTTAGGCCTTCCGTCGATTTTAAAAGTTTTTATTGCGATCATTCTTGAGATACGCTACTTTTTTCTCTTCTCTAAAATGACTATTAAAGCTGATCAATCAGTTCGCCTTCTTTTGTTTTCAGCCGTACTTGTAGCCAATTTATTCGATCTTATCTCAGATGAAATTCAGTTTTACTTCACATAGTTAAATTTTTTACTTATTTCCACGTTATATTATTCTGCAAGTACACACGGACCTCAAAAAAGACCAGATTCGTTCAAGTTAAAAAAGCCCGCTAATAAATTTATTAAGTTTATTCATCCTCATTGATAAAAATCTGCCTTTCTCATATATAAGTACTAAAATATCTTAAACAATTAGATTTCTCAGTAAAGGGAAAAATATGTTACCTGAAGAAGCTCCAACTATACTGTATGAGACATTGCGACGGCTTTAAATAAAACAAATACACTTTTACTTAGCTAAAAAGCCATCAGAGCAATGAAAAATTTCGAATACAGTGACACACGTAATTTTTAATCAGATACCTAGAGATACTGAAGCGCTCTGATCTGTATCAGTTTACCCTGTGTAATTTAACGCGAAAAATTTCGAATGACGAGGGCTATAAAGATCTTGAACAATTAGCATCTACTCAAACTGACCATCGCTATCACTCAACTAGTAACCGAATTAAATTCAGTCTCCCTTCCTCAAACGAGACCAGATCTCAATGCAGTTTCTGCTTCATTCAAACTAAAGCTTAGAAATTAAAAACATTTTTAAAACGATATGTTTTAAAGTGTTGTTCATTCAACGTTGCCGCGATATGTTTTTTTGGGTCCGGAATACGGCGAACTGAAAAATGAAATACTGTTTTTTATGTCACCCACTGAAGAAGCATTGAAATCGTAAAACTTTTGAGTGAGCGATCCACGATAGATGTAAGTACAGTACAACAGAAAAGTACCCGAATAATTTCTTGAATAATTTCCTATCTTACGCACTAATTTATGTTCTTCTGACACGTTCAGTCATTAAGTTTGAGGATGATTTCAAGCATCCGCGAGAAGCACTGTTACTGAACATTTAAAAGGAGCCTTCGGTATCATTTATTATTTAAGTATTGATGAATCTAGCCGTTATCAAATAGCTGTTTTATCTCTATTCGATGGTTCAAAATGATAAGGTTATTGCTATGAAACACGACTAATGTTAAATATATTTTTAAACATGCAGTTCTCACTCGCATTTTAACATAATGTGGTAAATTAAATCAATTTCATTTTTCATCTTCTCACTTATTATACAATGTAACAAGAAATAGGTTTATCAGCGAATAAAAAGAAAAACACACCGCTTGCTCAATACATGCCATATACAACTTGTGTGAAGAACCAAACATCAAAGGCAAAGTGTTGTTATCATTTTTCATCTTCTCATGTTTTGTTCTTCTCTTCTCATCGCCAAACAACTATTCAGTCAGTCAAGTGCACGTTCAAGTTGAATGTTCTAGAATAAATGATGTGATAAGTAATGATTTTACTGATGTGCTCCTCGCAGAAATATAGTACTTAGTTGTGCTAAATTGTACACAAGATAAAACTGCATTATTATCATACTTCTTGAACAGCAAAACGCGTACAATGGGCATATCAAGAGGCAACAAAGCCTCTGAAATTTTGCTAATGTCAATCCTTCATGTATGGACACATGAACCATATTTGTGTTAGTAAAATTCACTTTTATGTAGAATATTTGCACCCGTGAGATTCAGTGCACGTATCACTGATACGCTGAAGAAACACTTTCTGCCATGGCAGCAAAAAATTGCGATGAAAACAGGCGAAATAGAGGATACATCCACTAAATAGTCATAAAACTCAGATAATTTTATTGTGTTGCTTGTTTGTTCGTTTACTCGTGCTCTACTTCCAGTGATAATTCAGAAGTAATTTAACACGCTACTTCCAGAAATGAGATGGGGAAAAATTCAGCTAAGTTTTCTTATTAAAAGTAAGACAACTCTTAATTAAACAATTACGTGAAGAGAAATTCTGTGTATTTTCAGGCCACTTCATCATGTTTATTTTACAAGCGTTGTATTGTGCGCAAATGTTAAATTTACGAATAATTATTATTCTCTCAGAATTTCCTCAGCAAGGAATTGAAAAAAATTTCTATTGATATTTTGTAATTTTTCCCGTTAACAGTACGATCTACAGCCAATTTCGAGATTGAATTCCTGGTTGGTTTCAAGATTTCCTGACCCAACGGAGCACGGATGGTTGAGTACACTCAACTTTTGAAAATACTTGCGTACTTATTTAAGGTTTTAGTTAGTCTGGTTGCCTACAAAACCAGACCAGCACAAGTTTATTATTTATACCCGTCTGTGGTGGATAGGCTCTGGCAATATTGTTTGTTTAGTTTAATTGTTTGCCACATTTCACGCTGCTTTAAAAAATGGCACGGAAAATTTTCAAAACTTTTAGTACTGGCACTGCATGGGGACAATTTAGCCTCTTTTGCACGCTACGGATAACTTCGGTCTTCCAATAATTCCTAAAGAGATATTCATGTTTTTCGGCCCAACTTACCATATTAATCCTTTAAGTGCGGTCTAGTACAAATCTCTAATTTACAGTGAACAGTTTCCTCCGTTTCAACAGCAATTTTGTTACAAAAATATTTTTCCTTGATATTTAATTGTTTTACTCTTGTAAAAAAGTTGTTAACAGCTCATTTCCAAGTTTAAAATTTAGTTTTATGAACAACCTGTCCCCACAGGTCATGGGCAATCCAGTAAACTCATCAAACTCTGACAATCATGTTCGGTTTCTAGCTTGCACCTTACAGTTCACGCTCTGCTGTCCTGCAGTAATACAATTCTCGGCAAAATTAAACATCTCGTTTCAATGGTAACACAATAAGTTCATAATTTCTACATCAGTATTAAGGATGAGATCTATTACAAATACACATTTTACGAAGTTTATTTTTAGAAAATTACACAAATAGGCAGCCTAACTCAACGGGTCAGGTATGGTCTAGTACTATCTTATGATAAAAGTTCACAAGTCACATCGTCATGAATATCCTTGTTAACTCACATGCCGACAAAAAATAACATTGCACGATCTTACTTAACCACAACAGTACAAAATGTCCCCAGTATGAGAGAGACTGATTTCGAGAGTGAGGGCTGATAGAAAAGTAAAGAGTGGAAGGAAAAACCGACGTAGGTTAAAGTTTGGTACTCAATGTCTGTTTGTATGATCGTTCTTTTGTAGGTCGTGAAAGTTTAAGCATTTTGGATATGACTGGGGCGCGAAAAGAATATACAACAGGGGTAACATTTGTTGGTTTTCAAATATCCGTTCCAAGCATTGGTTTTTGTAGATACTGAATAGTTTATATATTCTAGATAGGTAGGTGAAGTGTGGTGAAAGGAAACCCAAATCAAGTTAAGTATGCTGGTAATCAAATATAAATTTCTAGTCTCGTCTTTTTTTTAAGTACTGAGGAGCAAGCAGTTTAGAATGAGTTATCATTCTCAGATATCTCTCGTGAAAGACTTTCAGAGGGATTCCGAAACAGAAATTAAGTTTTTTTCTAGGTACTGAAGAGCAAACATTCTGAAACGAGTTACAGTACTCTATTACTAGTGATAGACTTTCAGAGAGATCCCGACACAGAATTCAAGTACGTAGGGTGACTCAAAGGCTTCTCGTGGTCAGCAGAGTCGTCGCTGTGTAGGTCACCGTCTGGCAGCAGAGTGTGGGAGCTTGGCAGCTCTGCGTCAGAGTGCGGGGCAAGGGAGCGCACTGCAGTGTACGAGTCACTTTGAGTCCCTTCTGTTGCTGTGGAAGCAGACAATTCAGAATATTTTCCAATAAATTGTTAAGTGTTGATCACTCAATGCAACGCTTCTGTGGGTACTAAGTACGGTCTCAAAAGTTCATTTTATTTTCTTGTGACATGTTTCAAGTGTTGTTTATTCAACGATGCAACGACACGTTTGTTTGGGCATGGGATATAGCAAAATGAAAAAATGAAAATCTCGTTTTAATGTAACTCACTGCCAAGTTGAAGAAATATTGTAATCGTATAGTGAATGAGCAATGTATACGAGAGGTAAGTACCTTGAAAAAATGCAAAATTAATTTCTTAAATTGTTTCATAGCTTACCAATCAATTCATATTCTTTCAACTCGTTCCAGTCAAAGTTTGATGATAATTTCAAGCTTGCTCTGGACATCACTGACGTAAGTTCAAGCATTATTTTGCTCACAGACCGCTCAAATGAAAATGAACACTGTCATACTAGCAATATTTTTAAACCAATACATAAGTTAAACAAAGAACAAGTTGTCAAGTCTCACCACGTGGGTCCTGTGAGTGGAAGAAATTGGAAAACCGGCTGCTGGATTGAAAATTCGGTATAGAATTACTCCGTGGTTTGTTCAGGCCGAACTGTTCCAGTTTCTTCATGGAACTCTTCAAGGAGTTGGGCAGCTTTGAAGCCTTGGAGGTGGTGGGGCTGTGAGGGTGGTGATGCTGCTGGGAGCGCTTCAAGGCGTTCAGGGTGAGGTTGGGCAGGGCGGAGTAGGAGGTCAGGGTGGGCATCCCGGGGAACGATGGAATAAGCGGGCGGGGTATCACGGGTGTAGATCTGCTGCTCTGAAAACGACATTGAATCTCAGACCAATGCATATGCAAGTCGATGTTGGTGTTCTGAGTATGAAGAAGTTCGATACGAATGATCATGCCAATCATGAGGTTGGAGTAGCGTGTTAAAAACGTGAGCTTTGTTTACTTAATATTTAGGATGAGTGATTTTAACTAGGTTTAATTTAACACTTTGACTGCGATGTAAGCCACCGGTGGTACACGGAGGTAATTTTCATAATGCTGCCGACCGACCAGCAGTCACAAATTGAATTTTTAGAAATACCCAATTAAAACTAAATGAAAACAAGATCCAGTTAATGTTTGCTATTTCTAGCATTATTTACGACGATTGACTTTAAAGTTGAGTTGAATATTAAACTTCAGCTTTACCTGCTGCAGTCATAGTGTTAACAATAGAAAGTATCATGCTACCCTTCGAAAATTTCAACCCAAAAAGGCAGAATGGAAAATTTTTTCTTAGCATTTAGTCTCTTGTTCACTCGATCATAAACATCAGAACATCGATCATGCGCTTACGATGAAGTGTTTAATGATAGCATAGAATGATCCCAGGAAAACACATTTCCACCATGTTTAGTAAAATTTCGTAGTTCGGTGAAATATTACAATTATTGAATTAATTTTTACCTCCACTAGTTTTTGACAGAACAGAATTTCAGTCTTGCCGAAAAAGTTAATTCCAATGCATTTTACACACAAGACGTGAATGTTTGAGTAACTTGTAAATCATGACTTGCAAGCTGCTGATTAGCATCTTTTATTTTCGAAAACAGTTTTATGTCACACAGTTTGGAACAGAGACAGCACGTGCCCAGTCTAACTTTTTCGCCGCCTGCATGCATGTTTTTCGCCGCCTAAGATATTTAAGCGATTAAATCGCTTCGGCTGCGAAAAACCTGCATGCAGGCAGCGAAAAGTGAGACTGGGTAGGTACCAAATCAAGCCTAAACGATATCTATCTCTTCATCCCAATTTCTCGTTAATTAGATGCCAGCTTAACACGTTCACCACGTTGGCGTGGTTGCTGCGGTTGGTTCGGTTTAGTTGTGAACAGCAGAATTGAAAAACCGACTGAATTACTCAAATCCATTTCTATCCTTTCTAAAAAGTGTCAAAAATATAACTGCACGGGAATATTTTACCTCGTATGCTATTATTAATTTTGAAAAAGGTAGGGAAATAATTGAAATGCTAGTCATTTATACTGGTACGTAAATGAGAAATTAACCTAATGCTACTCATACGTCCCAGTGCGTAGTCAAGGCGTCAACTCACCGTCCGAGGAGACCCGCTGCCGTGCCTCAGGCTCGCGCCCAGGATGGACTTCGTTTCCTCCTTCAGCGGCAAGTTGTTCGGATGAGCAAACGCCGATGGTTCGGAAAAACTGCCAAACTTTGCTTGAATGTCTGATGGATTTTCTAATGGCAGTGGAGCCAATGATGTTTCTCCAGCATCGGAACAATTCCCTGATGACCGAAATTGAA
Source organism: Platorchestia sp. MABIK (assembly GCA_014220935.1). Lineage (NCBI taxonomy): Eukaryota > Metazoa > Arthropoda > Malacostraca > Amphipoda > Talitridae > Platorchestia > Platorchestia sp. MABIK. The sequence continues at coordinate 318,369 of JACJUY010000412.1, read as the reverse complement.
AATCAGCTACTAGGTTTGTGTCACACACAATAATTGTTGTGACACTTTTTCCTGCTGAGAGTACTCTCTCTGTAACCAACCTTAGTTATAACTGTGATATAACGGAAACAGAACAAATGAAGAGCTATAAAAAGTCTGCGTATGGCTATAAGCATATAAAATATGCATCAATGTAGACAAAACTAAGTCAATCCAATCTCTTATCAGTGAAATGCGTCCCTTTCACTCGTAATATAACTGGAGATAAGATTGAAGATATTAATTCATCAGAATTCCTCTGAGTTGCTCGCCTGAATGCAAGACTCGTCTGCGAAAAAAGCACAAGAATTGAAAATCAACTAATCCCTCAGACCGAGGGAACGACCGCTGACCTGCTTGGAAACTGTCCGCGGATATGGACCCCGGCGTAGACATGGAGCCGTCCGAGCTGCCGTCGTCGGGCTGTTGGGTCACCTCGAAATACCTCATGTGTTGCTGAACTTCGTTGTCGCTCGTGTTGAATTTGTATATAAGTTTCGTACCGTCGATATGGTACAGGATGCCTCTCTTGTAGTATGTTCTGCGATGTAGAGTGGAGTGAGTGCAGAGGTCAGATAAGTGGATGGCAAGGTTAGATATATTAGTTGGAAATGTGTGCGTGCTGAACATTTTTTAGCAGCGATCGTCGATAATTTGAAATTAAACTTAGGATATGAACTTGAAAATTCCTTTATTAGAGCAAGCCTAATGATTTAGTAAATTACTGAGATAACAAATGAAAAATGTACACGAGTATGAAAAATATTAAAGGCGTTACCATCGAACCGTGCACAAATACAAACTACAAGAGCCGAAAAATAATTTCGTAACACCAAACGAGTGTGTGAATATTCATTCATATCAGTAGTAACAGCATTGCCACACTATGTTGTCCCGAGAAGTTAGGCCCAAACGAACCTCATTCGACCTAGAGTTACAGTAGTGTTACAGGGCTGGCAGCACAGTTGCCACGCATTATATTAATCAAAGTAACAGGCCTAGAGTCGTGAGCACAGGAATTGTGCCTGCTTTGATGATGTAAAGTTAAACAACTTGATGCAAAGGTAACGTTTTAAGGCTGGTAGCACACTTGCCACGCGTAATTTGACACAAAGTTAGAGTGTTAGGTTTGGTATGTAGCATAGTTAATGTTCTGTGTTTGACTCTTCCAAAATTAAAACCTTTGTGTGCTATCTCAATTCACCACACCTTATCGATGTAACCCAAAGTTAACGTTCTTGGATCGGTATCACAGTTACCACACCTTATTTGACCCAATGTTAGAAATTTAGGGCTGGTACCACAGCTACTAGTCCTCAAATTTGACAGCGATAGAAGAAACATGGTAGGGTCAAACCAGTCTTTTTCGCTGACCGTGTGGCAATCGCTGACGTGATGGCAACGAACCAATAGCAACATTCATATTGGATCTGACAACACTGCTAGCCCCAAATCTGGCCCCTGTATTGGTCTGACGACATGTAGCAATGGTGACGTCGTAAAATTTATCCGAAAAATAACCGTTCTATTGGCTAGCCGAACAAGGGGAAGTGTTTTTTCCCCATGGAAATGACTCTTCCTTGTTTCCTCTAACGTGTATTTGACTCACCCAAAGTTAACGGCCAGGGGTTGATAATACGAATACAATATACCACACCGAATATGACCCAAAGTCGACATGGTTATCACAATTATTGCGCTCTATGTGACCCACACGAAGACAAATGCCTGCCGTTGGCAGGAGAGTTGTCATACCTCATTCCTCGAGACATTTTCTCGTAATTCATGTTGGAGTTCTTTCGTGCGAGGCCCCACAGCTGCGCCACCATGTCTGATTCCATGATTCTGCAACATCACCGATACATCGATGTTAGGTACAGAAAAGTGGTTCCTTTGCCCAAAAATGAGAACAACTATGTAGAGTCGTTAGGTAACAAAACCACTAGAAGATTCAAAATACTAGTAATTAAACAGTGAAAACCGATTAGAAGACTGTAAGTATACTTCTACCTGAAACTTTCTAGGGTATTTAGTTTGATATTTCAGCAGAGAAACGTCGAGCTTGTCATAGAAATTTTTGAGGACTCTTATGAAATTTCATTTGATGGTTTCGCACAACAAATTCAGATTTAGAAGTCGAGCTAATGTGAACAAAAATACCAAGCAGTGCGGTAAATTTAAATATTTCTCAACTCTTCCAATTCCGTAGCATCCAATTCCGTAGCATGGATACTCATGGACTGGCAGTATGATGTAAAGATAGACTTGCGGGCATGCTTTCAACAGCACAATTACTTCTGTCAACACATCTCAATGAAGATATGTAGCCAAACCATACGAATCATCACGCCGAAGTATGAAAGTACAATTCAGTCGATATTTGAGCACTATGATATAACTATGTTATATCATCAGAATCATGTTATATCTTATGATCAGAATCATGTTATAATCTTATGGCAATTTCAAGTTATTGTTCATTACTTAGTAACAATTATCCGTTAATTGCATCAGTCATCGTAATAGTAGAATAATGGGACTAATTGCTACTCCATGTACGTAGAAATTCTAATGAGAGGATGCACAACTCAAAGACCGACTAGCAGTAATTATTGCAATACTAGTGTACAGGCCCAGTCGAAAATGACGGGTTTCGATTATGTTGTGAAACACATATGGCAGATACGATCATGAAGCACATCCAGCTTCAGTCCAATGAGTAACAAATTGTCTCTTCGCCATAATACCCCCACTCTTGCCAGGTGTTGGAAATGGGTACCAGATTGACCGGGGGTAACCGTCATAGTGTCATGTTAGTATTAAAGGCATTTGAAAAAACACTGTACAAGTTGATATGTATCAGGCTTGATTGGAATAAAACATCCTTTCTTTTTTTCTTCCTATCAGGTGCTAACTTCAATATCCCCCAATTTAAATCCTTAGGAGTGCGACTGAGAGACAGACCAACAACCGGCAAAGCAAGCAACCAACTGAGTATTATTATTATTAACTCCAGTAGTCCACCCTCCTGTTTTTTGAAAATGAGAAAAAAGACGAAATGAAAGAAAAACCATGAAAAATAAAAAATTTAAATCTCTCGAGAGTTGATGAGGCCGAGTGCACGCGGCCCGTCAGAATGTATAATAATGTTCGACAAATCACAAGAGATGCGTTCCTATTTCGATATTCATTCCTACTCGAATCTGATGGATTAATATACACTGAAGATTGTGGAGTTGATGAAGCTTGTATCACAGATACGCTCATCACACACTTTCGGCTGGCTTCGGACAGACAGACGGAACGACAGACACCGCTCATATTATAGCATAGATTTAGTGGACAAGTTGATGCACCTGAACACGCCGTTGCTGCGGTCCAGCCAGCGGATGTAAACTGGACAGAAGCGGTTATCGTGAAGAAGTTGCAGCAGAAACTTCCACAGCAACACACGGGAACTTGTACTCCCCATACCTGGTGACATCAGAACCATTATTTGTCCAGAAGGTGATATTATCACTATACCTTAAGACACTCAAACCACAGCAAAGGTCAGCAAAGGTGTTCCTAAAAGAGGGAGGAGGAAGGATCCATTTAGTATGGAGAAAGGGACTGGAAAGGGGCAGGGCTGCAATTCTCCCTCGCAGAAAGTCAAATCTTTTCACGAAAAACGCACCGTAAGTGCACTTGTTCGTCTCAATGATAACAAAGGACAAATTCTACAATCGCCAGTTTCAATTCGCTATGAGTGGCGAGAAGGATTTTCTTCTCTCATAATCTAATCTAACAAAAATATCTTCAACGTAGCTTCTTATTATCACTGTAACAAAAAAGTTAACAGTTTAGAGATGAGAGTCAGGATTGGCTGTTCGAGATGTTTTTAATTTCCTGAAGTTTTTTCTCTCTTCATTACCATTCGCGAAGAAACTCAAATTTTACGCAGTCAATTCTGAGCAAGTTCAGATGCTAGTCCGACACAATTAACGTAGTCAAAGCATTGTTAACAGTGAGGCTTACCCTAAGTGTGAACAAAATTACTATCTCCAACACCCTCTCCTTCCGACGATTAGTAAATTTTGAAATTCGTGTAGTCAGACCCACAAGTCTACGGCATCATGACATCTAAATATCTTTGACCACGGATAAACATTTCATACATGAAAATATATTTTTTACCCAGCCTCAAAACTAATAACGTCTTAGGTAATTAGTTCATCAATATATTTTGATGTTCAATGCGCTTCCAGGAGCATTTTTTGGAGGGGGTCAGCACTCACCCACAATGTCAGGCACGATCCTGACCACAGAGCTGGGACCGCCCTGAGCTGAGCTGGAGAATGGGGACGAAGGCAGGGGACTCGGAGATGCACTTTGTGACAGACTCTTCATTCCTGCCGGCTGCACGAAAATGATCGATAGAGAAAACTTTAAAGTGGATTTACTCGGCGCGCATGACTACGCTATCTTCCTACGATATTTTAGAATAGTTTTTGTTAGAGTATAGCTGGATCTGTCATGCGTTAATCATTTTATCTCACAATCATTCAAGGTTTAAGACTGCAATCAGTACTTTGCTACAACATAGTCTCGAAATGTAAGAAGCGAGCCTGAGAATGTGAGGACTCTTTGTCCTTTGACATCTCATTTTGGATATTAAATGATACTTGTTTAGCATGTCCTCTTTGGTCCGTAACTTTTAGATCACGCACCACATGAATCTTTCACGTGTCCTCTTTGCGCGAGTGTTTCCCTCAGAAATCATGCATTTCGCTTAGTTAGAAATGAAGGCCGAGTTTCAAGCAATGTGTTGAACCAGTCCATGGTAGTGTAAACGGGATACCGACCCCGATGCGCTGTTAGGTTTATGCAAACAGACTCAACATGCGCTGTCAATTAGCCCCTTCAATATTAGGTAATCACTTTGGTTAACAGTATTAAATTAAATAAAACTGGCTACGATTTTCACTTCCTCCACGAGGAGCAACGTAAGTCGTGTCATCTTAAGAAACCTGGACCGGAACATGAGAATTCTAGAACTCATGACACCCAGACTTATCTGTGCTGTCTTAAAACGTTTCCTGCGAAGGAACCCACCGGTAATCACTGAGAGGATTTTCATAATACTGCTGGCCGACCTGTTGTCACGAACTCAATTTTTACAAATACACAATAGAAGCCAAATGAAGGCACGATCCAGTTAATGTTTGCCATTTTCAAAATCGCTCACTAAAATATACTTTAAATCTGAACTGAATATTGAACTTCAGTTTAACCCATCACAGTTAACGTGCTAAATGTGTTTTCTCAACTCTAGCCAGCAAGTAATTGTCGTAGAACATCAGCATGCGGGAGCACAACTCACTTTATTCGGAGTCACCGGGCTGAACGGCAGCGAAGGATGTGCCTCGGCTGGCAGGAAAGTGGCTCCTGTTTTGACTTTCTTCGCCCTTTGCTGTCAGTGGAAAAAAACAGTCATATACAAAGGAAATGTTAAAATAGATCATTTATTAGGAATTTGAGGACGAAGAAGAGGAAAAGTATTGAAATCGTATTAGGAAGATTTCGCAAGGTCTAATTATAAAATAACTAATGAATTATGATTTAATTTATTGTAATAAATAATACGTTCTAAAAAATTAATTGATTCTTCGTAGCTATTTTATACCTAGACCAAATGAATTTTTAATAAATGCGATTACAATTCATAGCGTCTTCTTCATCTCAAGTTTCTGATGATCGTTCAGTTGAAGAAAAGTAAGTTTCCAGAGATATTTCATTCAGCTGTCTCCATGAAGGGAGTAAGTGTGATGTCATCAGTCCGAGGATACCTGGTCAATGAGAAAACGCCCGCAGGTCTGTCGATTGTCTATCCGGATCAAGAACACAAACTGAACATTTTTGACTGAGCACAAATCAACCATGGTAACATTAAATTTAAAATGAATAACGCATTGTGTCACGCGAACTAAGGTGATGACAACATCTGAAAATTTCAGGGCTTAATCTGGGCAACTAACAATGTATCTGCGGTATGTGATGAATAAATTCTTAGATCGAGCAGGTAATCATGATCTGCTAATTGTCTTGTTGTAAGTACAAAATTTAAATGAAAAACTTCTGTTGTGTTTTCTTGTTATTTTGGAAGCAGAAAGAGGCAAAAAACAATGAAACCCATTTGAATTTGCCCTCATTTCCATGTTAATTTTAAATTGTTTTTTTATTTCCGTCATTTTGGCTGTTACAAATGGTGATTCAAATATTTTTTAAAGTGTCATTGAAAAGAATAGAAGCTCAAATGAGTAAACTCTGCAAAATGCGTGTGCAACTCGGTTTAAAAGCATAATCTTGTAAAAGAAAAGCTACCTTCTTATTTGATACTTCCTATGGAAACAAATGGACAGCAATTTTGAGAATATTTATATGTAAGTTCTCAAATTGAAGTGTAATTTAATATAAGTCAGATTTCATTTTTTATGGAAAAATTACGTGCACAACTTTCTTCATGTAATTGTGTTTTATCTGTGTATGTACCTTCCAGTAAACTTTCCAATGCGTCACAGAATTTGCTTAAAATTTCTGCGGATAAATGTAAGCGATAACTGTGAGAAACTATGCTTAAAAAATTGATAAAGGGTGCGCGTGATTTCTTAAAAGCAAGCCAATTCATTTGCACCCCCTTTATACATATTTAGACCCCCTTCTATTAGTGCTATATAGGGTGTTTCAGAACAAGAGGTACAAAATTGCACACCAATTAGAAAATGGCCAAATACACACTATTTCTCCGATGAAATTTTCCGAAAAAAAACATATTTGTGAGATATTAGATGTTAATTGTTTTGAACGATGAAATTTAATGACACAATTACTCGCAATATTTATTTTGAATTTACTTTACAAAAATTGTTCAAAATGTGTTCCCCCTACATCAATGCACTTTCCAAATCTTAGCCTTAACAACTGCCGGATATTACGAAACACGTCTGGCATTTCAGAAATCTCACCAGCAGCCACTGCAATTCTGGCCACGAGATCTTCCTTAGATTCAATGGGTGTAGCATAAACAAGGCTCTTCATGTGTCCCCCAAAAAATTAAATCGAGTGGAGTCATGTCAGGAGATCTAGGGGCCATGCAACAGGACCATTTCGCCCGATCCACCTAATATTGCGAGTAATTATCATTAAATTTAATCCTTTAAAACAATAAACAGCTAATATCTCAAAAATATGATTTTTCGGGAAATTTCAAAGAAGAAAATGTGTTTATTTGACCATTTTCTACTTAGTGTACAATTTTATACCTCTTGTTTTGGCTCACCCTGTATACAAGTGATATGTTTTGGCCTTGTAGAGAATAGAAAATTAGCACAGGCCTACGTCTCGCCTCTTGAGGCTCATGTTCGCTGGCCAGTTAATCGGCCCGCAGTTGTTGCATCCTTTGACGAGGAACTGGGGAGAATAAGTGAGTGATGCAACGTAACTTAGAAAAATAACATTGAATCCAAATAAGACGAAGGCCCTCTTTATAAGCAGGTTCAGAACTCCTGACCTTCTGCATTGAATTCTGCATTTCGCTACACTGCGTGCTACATATATCGCAAAGCCTAGCCAATTCTTGAGAACACACGATGCCAGCTGTGCCGTAACAGCTACCTAAGTTGGTAGACAACCCTGCTCTTGATGTAGTCACACGCACCTCTGAGTGGGAGAGATCTGGAGTCAGAGGTCTCCTCTTCCCAGAAGTTCTGGCCAAGATGCAAGACGCTAGAGCAGTGGAGTACGGTGGAGGGGAGCGCTGAGGGATGGGTGGAGTGAAGGTGAACACTGCTGGTGGCGAAGGGGAAGCGTAGGAAGGCTTAGGGAGGATGGGAAGTGGTGCTTTCATTTTCGGTGAAGGCGGTGAGGAGTCGGCTGGCTTGCTGTAAAGATGCGTCGGTCCGAATGCAGAAGACATTGTGTCGTCAAAGCGTAGTTGTGTTATTTCCAGAGCTTGGGCGATCTGCTCGAGAGATGTGATGACTGCATTCAAGTACGTCCGTGTTCTCCAGATTGAAGCCTTGAAATATCTTCGAACAAGCTTTTACTTGAATGAAAACGCTTCTTGACTGAACTACTCAAATGTATGACTAGGCAGCAACTTCAAAGAACGCGTGTGTTAACATATCAAATGTTATTAGATACTCAATTAAACTCAATTAACTGTTAAAGAAAGAACTGTACATACAGTACACAGCATGTGCCATCTGCTGGAGGATAGTATAACGAGAAGCTTGCTATTCGAAGACAAAATTCTTATATAAACTTAACTCTACGCTGAAAAAGTCAGAATTAGTGTAAGATTAGTTATAGGGCATTGTTTGCTCATAATACTCGGAACCTAATAAAACTGGTCTTACACTAAGCTCTCGAGTACACTTAAAGTAAGAAATCATATCATTATTTAAAAATTTTTAGTCATAATACTTGAAACTTAATAATAATAGCTACATCGTACTGAACTTTCGACCACACTTGAAATAAGAAGTCAAATCGTTATTTTGAATATTTTTGATAATATTGGAAAGTTAATAAAATTAGTTACCTCAAACTGGACTCGAGTACACTCAAGATAAGAACTCAGATCTTTATAATGATGGTTGCTCATAATGTTGGGAACTTAGAAATATCGATCATTTCACAGTAAAAGATTGAGCACACTCCAAATAAGAGCTCAGATCGATATTTTGAAGATTGCCCGTAATAATCAGAACTCAATAAAATTGTTCTTATCATAGTTAAATTTCGAGCACACGCCAAATAAGAGCTCAGATCGTTATTTTGGAGATTGCTCATAATATTTGGAACTCAATAGAATTGATCTCATCATAGTAAAATATCGAGCACACTTCAAATAATTAATCAGATCATTATTTTCAGGACTTTCACCTTTGGAACTCCTTTTTACCTTCAGAACATGCGGGACGAGAGCTTTGTCTATGCAGATGGAGCCTCTGTAGCAGACGGAGACGATGGCTTCGAGTGTAGATGCAGATGACCCAGGCAGCATCACCACCGCAGGCTGGTCGGTCTTCGCGTCCTGACCAAGTATTATTTCCTTAGCACCATTCATGAACCCAAATCACACAGACGATAGAGGTAGGAGTGATGCTTCGCTATATTATTAACCCATTCGTGAAATGTTCTAATATGGTGTAATATGTGTAGTCATGTATGTTCTTGAAAAAATATCAGAACACGATACTGAGAGGAAGGATGTTTTATTCTGTACGTGTAGTTGCTGGATGCATCTTCAAGAATTTACGTACGAATGAAAGGATTCTAGTGGTGACCGAGTGGCGGGAGGATTGATTATGAGACTCAGTTTCAGCTGCTGCAGCAGAGAAAAAGAGTCTCAAACGGTTTCTTTAACAAATCAACAACAAGCATAATAAACAGAAGTAGAGCAGTGAAGTTTTGACGCGAAAAGACTCGAGAAAATCTCCTATGTCGATCCTAAATTGGTCATACCGATGGCCTAATAACTAATACTAATAATAACCAGTTTACGAACTACAGGTTATTACTGAATAGTTTCAGATGCGTTTTCCAGATTGTGAAAGACGAATAAAGTCTGTCAGCTTACACAAAAATTCTAATTATGTAAGTAAACTAAGTGTAATGCCACAAATGGTAAGATATAATTAAAAGAATTTAAAGCAATTACTTTACCGGCTGGCTGGCAACGGGGTGAGCTGTATAACAACAGATGATAGATTTGAGCGTTGATTCACCTAACTCTTGTTGCTATGTTTATTAATTTATCCCTGATAATATTAGAAATTTATTTCAATTACAATATGATTTCAGCTCATAAATTAAGATAGAGTGAATGAAATATAAGCTCGATAAGAAAGTGGGTTCCCCCATACCATGCCCTACCTATATTTTTCTTTTTCACATCACTAGAAGAGCTGCTTGCTCCGAAAAATGCACCGCGCACAAGAGGGGTCGAACTTGAGATAACCCTGCCTTTGGGTCATCATCCAAAAATAGTTCACTTAAAGAGTTGAGAAGATGTACGCGTTCATACAGCTATTGAACGTTTTGTGTCGTTATTCTAACTATAGGTAAATTCAATTAGCAAAAACAATGTGACAGAAGGGGCTTTTCCGACTAGCCCTAGCATTAGATGAAAATGCAGAATTTTGATGAGTGTGGAGCTTAGAGAATTCAATATTAATTTTCTCGGAAGAATACTCCAGCTTGTGCAGCTCAAATAAGTTATCAAAGTATAGTTAAATGCGTCCAATGTAGGCAACATCAAGGAAGGATGTTTCCGATTACAATCTCTCTATGTTCGAATAAAATTTTGAACATAAAACAATTCAATGAAGGTTCAACAGCTGTAATTGAACAGTTTTCTATCGAATGAGACGAGTGAGTATCCGACGGCGCCAAACTTTCAAGGTGATTAACAAAGTGAAAAGGCTCCTTCTGCAAGAAATATTTCTCCCTCAAAGTCGTCTTAATTTCAGAAAAAACACAGAATGTCAAGACACGTTGTGAAATCGGAAGTAAAATAGGTAATAATTTTTATCACGAGCACTACATTCACACACGTCTTTGAAAATAACCCACTGTTACGAATCATTCAGTGTCACGATTGCTTCCAACTTCCAAGTAAAGTCCGCAGAACTATGAAACAAATATAAGCATACCCAGTTTTAGCCAACACCCAGTTCAAATTGTCTCACGCAACTTGTATATCATTTTACCTTGCTAGCAATATCAGCGCAATTTAGACCCTAAGACTCAAGAGTGAGTCAGGGGGCATGATCGTATAGGTATTGAGCAACATTTCCTCTCGACACTTTCCTGGGAAAGCGTGAGACACTGCGTCCATCTGACAAGAAGATGTCTTCCATTGCTAAGCTTCCTGCGATGACCGCGTCGCCGAGACAGAGGTTCAAATTGAACGTCTTGTCTTTACTCCAACTGACAGTTTCCTCTATTCATCTCTGAAATTTGCATCCTATGACTTTTTCACTTTTTTTCGCTCTACGGGTAGCGCGAAGCATTTAGAGAGTTCAGGTTTTGTGATTTAGTATGAACATATAGCTCATAAGTGGGCTTAAGCCTACAGTTCCAAACTACCGCCTTTGATGCCCTAAATTGTCAACTTGAACCTTCAAAGAAAGTCAAAATTTCCAGCTCTATTAACATTTCCAATGTAGAAAGTCCACGCTTTGTATCAAATACTGAGAAAATGTCTCAGTCTGCTTTTCCTCTCGTCTAAAATTCATAGCTTTAAGTCACTTCCGGTAAGTCACGTTCTAAGATTCTGTAACTGTGACAACTCTCAAAAAAATTTCCCTTTGCAGCTAAAGCTAGAAACAGTCCCTGCGGAAGCATTCGGTGGGAGGTTGTCGACACCAAATTGTTCAATAATTATTCAATCACATCATGAACCACAACTAATACTCCAATGAGAAGTGTATTTTACGAGTATTTTGATATTTAAGTTTATATTTACGAGTCCTGGCATTCATTTGATTCAAGTTTAAAAAAGCAATTCTTCAATTTAATAAAACTGTATTATTTTGCATCCTCACGCTTCGCTCAATGTTGCGTGATTGCATCGGGAGCAAAATATGAAATAACTTATTTATTTACATTAATTTCCTCCTCTCAGCTTTTGTTTTTTCTTAATTAATTTGTTGGATTACTATTTAGAATTATTCACTTAAAAGCAACTGCAAATTTTATTTCATACCAAAACTTTAATTCTTCAATCACAAGTCTTGGTAAATCAGAGAAGCGTGTGAGTCGTTAGCCTCTCAAGTATTTTTTTGCTAGAAACTTTATTCATTTCTGACACATTTTAATTTCTAACAAAATTTGAAAGTGTTCGCGTGAGTGTCCAATTAATTAAGATCAACAAATCATTACTGCGATAATCATACTAACCGAAGTTGCAGAAAATATCAAGCAAACGTGTACAAAGAACAAGTGAACTTGGGATTATTTAAGTAACACAAAGACAACCAAGACGCCAACAACGAGGCAATATAAAATAACAAGCTCAAATCAAAGAAACGGATAAACCAAATTAATCTACTTATATATATACACCTTACTCATAGAAATAGATTATCTTATTCCAAGAAATAAGTGGCTAAGATTACCCGTAGTATAAAATATCTTATTCTACTTGATCTCAAGAAATAGGTAACCTAGGTCAGATGATTTTTCAAAAACGGTTACCACTGTGTTACCTCACTATTTTAAAATGAAATGCGACCTAGGTAGCACACAACCAAGAAATTAGTAAACTACGTAATTCTATTTAAAAAATAGGTAGCCTACGGCGTTTTATCAGAAAAAAGAAACAACGTAGGTTATTCCGTTAAATATATATATATAACCTACGTTACCACATTTAAAAAAATACACATCCTTAGTTAATCCATCTAATAAAATGGGCAACCTAAGTTACCTAAACATAGTTTCCCTATTTAAAGAAATTTACAGGTTCCCTATCTCATGTTACCTATTTCAAGAAATAGTTAACTTACTTTCGCCTGGCATTCATTCTCTATTTCAAGAAATAAGTTACTTTCGTCTGACATTCATTCTCTATTTCAAAAAATAAGTTACTTTCGTCTGACATTCATTCTCTATTTCAAGAAATAAGTTACTTACGTCTGACATTCATTCTCTATTTCAAGAGACAGGTAACTTACTATCGACTGATATTCACTCCCTATTTCACGAGACAGGTAACTTACTTTTCCCTGATATTCACTCCCTATTTCAAGAGACAGGTAACTTACTTCCCCCTGATATTCACTCCCTATTTCACGAAACAGGTAACTTACTTTTCCCTGATATTCACTCCCTATTTCAAGAGACAGGTAACTTACTTCCCCCTGATATTCACTCCCTATTTCAAGAGATAGGCAACTTACTTTCCCCTGATATTCACTCCCTATGTCAAGAGACAGGTAACTTACTTCCCCCTGATATTCACTCCCTATTTCAAGAGACAGGCAACTTACTTTCCCCTGATATTCACTCTCTATTTCATAAGATAGCAACACACTTCCGCTTATATCCATTTCGTATTTCAAGAGACAGGCAAATTACTTCCCCTGCTATTCACTCCCTACTTTAAAAAACAGACAAAACTTCGTCACAATAAGCTGCCGAGCGCACCGACCTGCAGCAAGCGTCGCAGCAGCGGGCTGGCACAGGCCATCACAAAGGAGTGTACAGGAACGGACGCTCCGTCGCTGCCTACGAGCAACACGTCGCTCGTACGGGCGTCCCCGTGACTCGCAGCGATGTGCTCGCACATTCGCTGGGCGTGCTCGCCCCAGCGCACTTTGTATTCGCTGCCTTAGTTCGAAAAATTATGTTATATCGAGTGCGCGAAAAAAATTTTTTACCTCCTCACAGCGTGAATAATATTTACTTTGTCTTCGCTCCCTTAGTTCAAAAAATAAGGTTACGACTGTGTCCTAAATAGATGACGTGTTTTAGCTCCTCACAGTGTGAATAATTTTTGCTTTGCATTCGCTCCCTTAGTTCAAAAATATGGTTATACCGTCTGTGTCCTGAATAGATGACGTGATTTAGCTCCTCACAGTGTGAATAATTTTTGCTCAAATTATTTTGATGTTTTCAGCATGAAGAGTCCTGTAGATTTTATAAAAACTAGTCTGTCGAAAGATTTTTTTTTCATTAGGGTAACTATATATCCTTTTTACAGTAACAGCTATGCGTTTTGTGCTTAGAAGTGTCCCCGAAGTTCATGAAAATGAAATACGCTATGAGATTTTATTCTATGATAGGATGAACGGACTCCAACAGAAGAATTGAGGTTAGATTATAAATTAGTTTAAGCCTCCCTAACCACAACAAATGCGTACCCAAGAGAAGAAGAAAGAAGGTAGCATTTAATGGGAAAATACGGAAACGGGAATCAGTGCATGTGTTCAGAGGGATTCAACTATTGCATTTATATGAATTAGCACTCTAAGGGGGAAAATGTGAGGTCCCGAACCGAGAGTTAGGTAGGCCTTCTGTCCAATGAAATAAAATATGTTTTTCGTTTTGTTTAGGACCAACTTCTCTTGATTCACTGCTGTCCAATTTTTCAGCACTCATTACTTTCTTCTTCAACTTTTATCTTTGTTTGCAAACTTCTTTTTCAAATAACTGTTTCAATTCGCAAGAGGTCTTGTGAGGGTGATGCACCTTGTGCATAGAATCCCCGTTCCCAAAACTCCTGATTAAATTTTCCTTTCGCTCTTTGCACATCTTTGTTGTGGTAAAGGAGGTGAAAACAAACTTATAATTCATCAGTACATGTGTCCCCACGAACCCTATGCATAGAAATAGTATAAGGTTGAAAAAAGGTCATGAAACAAAATAAAAGTTGTAGGCAGAATTAATAGGAGCTGAAAAATGGAATAGCAGCTGACCGAAAAAAGGAATAGCAGTTAACCGAAAAAAGTCAGTAACATAGGAAAAAAGCTATCCTTATTCAATTCAAATGTGGCCTTCTTAAAATTTTGGTCGGGATCCTACATTTTATCCCTAGGAGAGCTAATTCCTATAAATAAAATAATTGAACCATCCTGAGGAGACAATAAAAATTAATGTAAAATAATTTCTCCTGAATTTTCGTGATTTAATTATAATGGCCACAAATAAAGCTACTTTTAAATTCTTTTCGCAGGGTGTTCATTTCTTCAGCAATATTTCAAATTTTGCCCATTCTTTTGGGACACGCTTCACAAAATACTTTTGATGCTGTCAGTGTCGCCACGAAGCTCTATACAACACTCGCAGAGATGTCGGAAAAAGCCTCTAAAAATTATTGATGCGGTTGTCTTCTCTTCGAAAGGTTAAAAATCTGAGTGAAGTTCTCTAGTATTCTCATTTTTTTATGTAGAAAATTGTTTGTAAGAGTGTAACACTTTTTATCTAATACGTAAGAACGGGTATCATGGCAGTTGATGAACAAAGAATAATGAAAGGAACGATGACAGATACAATGAATTTAGAAGGGAATGATGGTAGATAACGCAGGCTGAAATCTGACCGAATTTTATAAGACAATAAAAGTTGCCCAAGCTGTCACACGTATTGCATGAAATTAAATCTGAGTGATGTTCAAAATAGTGTCACTAATTTATTCTCAAAAATACTGCGCCCAAAAAATGGAAATGCATTATGATAAACTAGAACTTCATTTAGAATTATTAACTTTCATGCATTTCCCCAAAAAACAGGCTTCGCGACATCTCGTACAAATTCATGGCTCCCGACACAATTTTATGTCTACCAACGTTGCATGTTAAGTAATATTCAACAGAAATGCAGTTAGGCTTGTAATTTTAAAAGTTAAATAATAACTCTGTTTTTTTAAACTATGATAGAATATGAAAAGACGAAAGAAACGAGCCAAGGGGCTCATTCTCAGGTTGTCCCCAAGTCACCTGACGTCAGACGCCAATCAAGCACAGGATTGGAGGAAACATTTTTACAATCATCAATTACAACGCACCAGCACCAGTAAATTCATGTTAACACAGTATCTCTTAACGAAATAAAAATTACGAGTTTACCCTGTCATAGACCAGATTACATACCTGGTTGAGGGGCATCGGGTGGATTAATTTTACGAGTCTCGTTCGTTTCGACCTGCGGTGACCTGCGCTCGGAGACCTCCGTAGTCTGGGGCTGCGTTTCTTCTTCTTTGATGGCGTGCTGAACGATGTCGACCGTCGGGGATACGGCAGGCGTTGCTGACGATGACCTTAGATTAGACAAGTTAGTTTAACACGTTGGTCGCAACGTGAGTCGCCGTTGTACACTGAGGTAATTTTTATAATGTTGCTGACCGAGCAGTGCTCACAAACTCAATTTCCATGAATAAGTGTTAAATGAAAGCACGATTCAGTTGGTGTTTGCTCATGTCAAAATTGAGTACAACAATTGAC
>JACJUY010000412.1:258163-302156 GCA_014220935.1 Platorchestia sp. MABIK | reverse complement strand
AGTTGTGGCATTGAGTCACCAATGTATAGTATTGTTTTACCACTGAAAATAAATACTACAGCGGTGGTTCAAAGTAAGGTTGGGAGCTATACTACCACCTGCACTCCCTACCCAGTTGTGGCGTTGAGCTACCAATGTATTATATTATTTCATCACACAAAATAGATAATGCAGCGAACGTTCAAGGCGGACGAGAACGCTACCACCTGCACTCCTCACCCAGTGGTGGCGTTAGGAACCACGAGGCTGCCAAAGGGCGAGGGGAGCAAGTCACCGAAGAGGGGAGTGGGCAGAGGGAGCCCTCGTGAAGGAGTATCGCTACCGCTCAGCCTGCGAGAGAATATATTAAAACCTTTTTTTAGTCCACTTAAAAATAGTAGAATAGGGAAGTCGACTTTACTGCCCGAGTAAATTTTATTTTTCTTAAACAGTATGAAAGATACAATTGTACGATGACATTTCACCTCGTATGAAAACTGTTATTTTTTAAAAAGAATACGAAACAGATGAAATTATCATTCACTTATACCGGTACGTGAAGGAGCGATTTACCTAGTGATACACATATGGCTTAAAAAACAGGGAACCTGTTAATTAAGTTACTGCGTGTTTTATCGTTCGTCAAATGTTTCATTACCAGATGTTATTAAAAGGACACCATAACGGTTATTCTTTGCTGAGCAAATTCTCAATTTTTAAATCTGGGTACGTCTACACTTCCATAATGAAAATTTAACGGCGGAAGACCGCCATTTAGATCGATCACTAGGGTAAAAATATGTTAAGTTTTTGTGTATGTTGATTTTTTTCATTTGCGTTTAATTTTTTCCTGTAGAGTTATCATCCCTAAATGATAACTGTAATAAAAGAGTCATTAAGACGAACATACCAGGAATCGAATTAATTTGGATTACAAATATTTGTGCAACTATCAGTCAAAGAAGATAAGGGCATGAAAAAGGCGTTTATTTGAAAATGACCACCTATAATGACCACCTATGACCACGATAAGAATAAAAGTTCCTTCAAAATTGTAAAGGAAAATTTTAAATATCTATCTACACAGATATATCAATACAATCGAGAGGAAATAATAAATACGTATTTACCCAGATTTATCAATAAAAAATAAATTGTTTTTGTATATTTCCCCGTGTGTTAATAACCATTTATACCTTATCTTGATAGTCAGAAGATATGAATATGACATGTATCTTCTCGACGCAAGTAACCAAAAAAACACATTTTTTCTATTTATTACATTTTACTTGTAGGTATAACGATAACAGGACTTTTTCAGAAGTTCTTCGCGAACAAATTTACGTTCGATCATGATAACAAGGCATGTTACTTTCGAAAGTATGACGCTGTTACTTTCGAAAGTAGCACGCTGTTACTGTCGAAAGTCGCACGCTGTGACTTTAGAAGAAAGGATGGGAAGGAGGTACACAAATTTTAAACATAAATCGGTTCGTCCTATTCAACTAGAAATTAGCACTATCAGAATGTATATGATTATAATTAAGTAATTGTATTTTGTTAAGCCTTGTGTATAAATTTAATACACCATCAAGTTACAAGTTATTTTATTTTAATCGAACATGGGCAACACTTGAATTATATTTTATGGGTGAAAGTCAATTTGATCTACTATCCGTTTAAATTCATATCAAAGTAATGCTTAGGTATCACAATAACCAATGGAACCAATCAGAAATTGAACGAAAATACTGGTTAAATAAAGCAGCTTTTCTCCACCTTCAGTAAAACATTCACAAAGAGTCTAGATATTTTGATAAATACAGCAAGCTCAATCGCTTGTCTTAAAATTTTGCTTGTATTGAAAATTAAATATGATGTATTGTTTAATCATTTTTCTCTCACACGCATTCCGATTTAATTTTGTATTCAAATTTCAAGATGAACTTAAAAAACTACTAATTCCAAAATTACGCTGATAATGATCTTACTAGAACACTAGGTTAAGGAGCTTTCCAGGCCCGCAAATAGTTATATTTTAACCTGCCCGTCATACTAGTTTTAAGCAAAAATGTTACTAACTTATCATACTTACTTTACTTCTCTGAAAAGAAATTATGTTTCATAATATTTCACCTTGTGTACGCGTCTAGCAGTTTCCAGGAGTTGCTGAGATGCACGGCGTTGTCGAACACCGGCGACGCGAGTGGGTGAGGAAGGAAGAGGTTGTGATGGAGGAACGGGGACGTCAGGCTGTTCACGAACGGATTCGGAGATATTGAGAAGGCTGACGGCAAAGTCGTTATACCTCCTCCCAAAGGCTCGCAGGTCTCAGACTTCAAGTTTATCGGTAGAGTTTTATTCAACGAACTCAGGCTGGTTGCGAGCGATTCCGACGATGGTGGAGTATACGGAACCCCGTAAGAAGCAATCGGCGTATTCAGAGCAGACGTCGTCGATAATACGGAAGATAAGCTGCTCGTGATCGAGCTGCTCCTACCGCTTACCAAAGCGCTGGGGAACGTGAAAATTTGGTCTTCTGTGAGGAATCGAGATTCTTTTTGAAGCGACGGGTCTGTTTTCGGGGGAGGATGCTCCGAAACCGCAACAGTTTCGGCTGCGGACATTTTGGGTTTCGTTTGTGAGGTCTGTTGCTAAATTTCTGAGTCCCTCGGCGGTGACAGTAAGTTGCACAGGTACACTTCCTTCCTACTTTACTGGCGTCAGCAAAATTGCGGCGTCGAATGACAGATCAATCCACAGCCAAACATACGTTCACATCAGAAGCCTTGCCTTGAGTTTGCACTTTTACACTAAACTGTAATGAAAAGTTCAAGTATTTTGTTCGAATTGGTGAGCTTATTGATCACAATGATCATAGTAGTTCGGCGATCCGTAATTACTCATGGAGTACCATCACTTTCAAAAGAACTGAAAATGCATCATTATTTTGCAAGATAAATCAAAAAAATGAACCTCATGTATCTCAAATGCTTATATTTATCGATCAGTGATTGGATTTCGGAGTTAATTGAGTTCACGAGGCGCGTGCAGCGAATACACGGTGCCAGTGCCACTGGTGCCTGTCCTGCAGTGCCTGTTGTGACGCACCAGAAGTCTAGGCCGGATGAAGCTTCGCTATCAACAAAGACGATGTCGCCTTCGTACCGGCTACTGGAGGACAGGGTTGCCAGATTGGGATTTTCTGCTCAGATTCCTCAAGTCTAGCTAATTTCGAATGACATTTGAGTATAAAGAACTTCCAGCGTCTGGCAGTCCTGAAAAATTGCCAGATGCTTTCTAGTTGGTTCCACAAATTTTTTATTGAAGTTTAATGAGGAGGCTATGAAAGCTATTTCAAGTGAGAAAATGGTCCCTCATGAACCCTGAAACCACCTTGCACCAATTGACACAGGTGGCTGCTCTTGCTATTGGCTTGTAAAGCCCCGGAACAATTAGAAAAATCAAAATCCATTGTCGGGTGTTCTAAGTCACGTAGGATGTTCAAATAATCCTGAGATTTCATTTTATCACTGAGCATGGTTTCGAACCGAATTCTGACCTCGTGATGCACTCCAGATCATAACATACACTCCCCTCGGGAACATGTACTGTCCGAGCGATGCGTAAAGTATCTAAAGCATCATGGGCTTCCTGTCTCACTCTCACTCAGCTATCTTTTTGAAACACGGAGAACCTATGGTTACATCACCAGAGAACGATATTTCATTGCTCGTCAGTCCAGTTTTTGTGGTCTTTTGCCAATTGGAGTCGTTTCGTTCGATTAGCTTAACTGACAATGGATTCTCGGAGGAGGCGCTACTCCTTAAAACGTATTTTCTCCGGTTCTCGGCGCATGAAGAAAGCAGGATTTTTTTTTTGTATTTCCTCTGAACATGCTAGACAACTGCTGAACACATTTCTGACTGTTTGCTTAAGCCAATGGCTTTAGAGAACGCCTATCGTGAGTGTTCAAAATTTTAATTCTACCACTATTACTCCTGAATGGCTGTACTTCGATTCCTTTTTTTGCAGTGAGAAATTTTTTTTTTTTTCACAGTCCTAAGTCGTACTGCCTTTATTTGAGACACTTCTGTGGCGGATTCCTCAACCTATCACCTGTCTTTGGAGAAAGACAGGTGTTTGTTTCGTATTTTTTTCCATCGGGATTATTCATGCTTGCTGTCACGGAGAGAGCAGCTAGGTGCGGTACCTACTGACCATCAGAGATACTAAAAGCAGCTATTGTTTCCAAATCCTTTTCTTATGTTTTAAATTCTTCCGAGTACACCTGAAAAAAGTTGTTTAAATTATATCTACATTATATCAGAGTGCGACAAACTTTTTTAGCCGGGCTGTGTACGTACACATTTCTAAATAAAGCAAAGCGTCTTAAAATTCCTTGACTGTAGAAAAATTTATTTCTCCATGTTTCTATCCAGCAGTAAATTCAAAGGAAACGCTCAGCGTATCAAGATTATTCATCTGTGGTAAAATGTTTAAGTCACATAAATAATACACAAACAAACTGGTAGCGCAAACAGTATGTAAGCTAAAGCCGACCTGGAGGGCAGATGCTTATTGCATGTATACAAAATAGAGCAAATTTCTGCATGCATTACAGTCCTATTTACGTGTCAAGAAATATTTTTTATTTTCGGTAAATATTTATTCAATTTATTTTACTTCAATTGCTCCCTAGGCATCGCAGGATCCGGCCATAAAATCATATAATTTACCCAATTCTATCGTATATACATGGAAGAACACGAAAAAATTCAATTTCCCATGAGTCGGATGTACGAGCATATGTAAACAAGAATGAGACACGGACTCTCGATACTTAGTTACTCATATTTTCTCATTTATGTCTATTATCCACGCTCGTTTTTACAGATTCATATATGGTGCTCTGAGAATTCTAACCGCATTTTTAGATAACTCTTTTCAGGCTCTTGATGGAATAGAGATATTCACCCTAAACAAATAGTTATTATCTATATATGGCCACTGTGATTGAAAAAATCATCATCGTTCTGTGCATGTGTGCTCTTTTGCATCTTTAAAAATGGGTATATAAGTATATATGAAGAAACCATGAAAAGAGTGTTCGCTTTATTCACACTAATTTATCGTGGGAAATTTATTTAATGATTAATAAAAAGATTCAATTTAGTCATTCTAGCAGGTAAAAATACTGTTTCGTGAACCATACTTCTGTTTTTTAGTTCATTTTCACAAGAATAAATCTGGTACAATCGCAAGACGACGGTTTAAAGGTTAAACCAATAGTGTGCTCGGAATCATTTATAAATACAAGGTTTTGAAGTTAACTTCGCTGACGAGGATCAAAGGAAGGTACGTAAGTTAGTTGCCCGCATCCGGTGTGCAAAGTTCGTATGTGCGCCAGTTGGGTCCAAAGTATGAGTGATCAAGTGACTTCAAAATGTCTTGAGGCAAGATATATTCTTATAAATGTAAGTATTCATTATTATGTATCTTTTCATACAGCAAGGATATCATTTATACAGTATATATGATTATAACGGTGTTAGTGAAGAGCATATTATGAGTTGCATTGACATAGTTAAGACCGTTTCACTACTTTGAGAGTGCATGACGAAAATAGGCGACAATTGTTTCCTTAAAACCTCTATTCTAAGTAGCATACAGTTGCGTTAAGCGTTCTCAAGTATTTTGCTATTGAGTACCTCGGGAATCACAGAAATGAGTTTCAGAGAAAAAATCCATTTATCAGCATTAAATCTAAATGGCTGACGGACGTTTCCGTGCTGTGTTTGAAGCTCAGTAACAAAGGTACATACTGAGCTATGTTACTTCAATTGCTCCCTAGCGATCGCAGGATCCAGATATGAAATCATATAATTTACCCTATTCTATCATATATGTCTAGAACTACATAAAAAAAATCAATTTCCTATGAGTTGGATTTCACACCCACTATCCATTTCAGTTGTGCGCCAACGAGTTTTTTGCGTTAGGATTCGTGGTCAAGAAAACAATTATGACAAGTTTTTCCTCTGTTATACCCCTTTCCATTTCAGTTGTGCGCCAACGAGTTTTTTGCGTTAGGATTCGTGGTCAAGAAAACAATTATGACACGTTTTTCCTCTGTTATACCCCTTTCCATTTCAGTTGTACGCCAACGAGTTTTTTGCGTTAGGATTCGTAGTCAAGGAAACAATTATAACACGTTTTTCCTCTGTTATACCCCTTTCCATTTCAGTTGTGCGCCAACGAAGTTTTTGCGTTAGGATTCGTGGTCAAGAAAACAATTATGACAAGTTTTTCCTCTGTTATACCCCTTTCCATTTCAGTTGTGCGCCAACGAGTTTTTTGCATTAGGATTCGTGGTCAAGAAAACAATTACACTTAGTTTTTCATCAGTTATACCACTTTCTATTTCAGTTGTACGACGAACAAGCTTTTAGTGTTTGAGGTGTAAGGTTTAACAAATTTAAGGTTAAAAAAGTACCAGCGTCACAGTGAGTATTGCAAAACATTTTGAAATCCGAAATGTTGGTTTCAAGCAGAATGTTAACAGTGAAACTTGTCCATTTTATGCTTCACGAAGTCTATATCGAATCGGACTAAATGTTGACCAACATTTAAGAAATTCTTTCACAAGCAACGAATAACCGTTTCCAACAAGAATAGTCAATTTACATTGCCGCTACTTTTTTGATTAGAGCTTCAGAGTCAACTTTAAAAATTTTATTTGTGAGCAACGTGTAAACTTGGAAGAAATTTCAACTACGTATTTTAAAGCATGACATGTCTTCGGCCTTTGCCCGAGCCGGCACGAACAGAGAAGCATATCAGAGGAAGCTCTGGAGTAGCGAGGCATTTCCTTCAACCACGATAGCAGGACCAAAGTGCACATGTAAATCTATACACTCTTCGCGCTGTCTTGACACGCAAGACGGACAGTCCTTCACGATGTTTAAACACTATTCTTGTTCAACATGTTGAACGCATTAACTCAGGTTTATCAGTTTTAAAATTACTATTTCCACGTTATAGACAAAAATTGCCTGAAGATAACTAGATCAGGAGGAATTGTTTTCAATAAGAAAAGTAAAAACGCGACTGATAAAAGCAATTTTGGTTTTGTCTGGTACAACGAGTCCCCTCACTAACGACAGGCATGAATTATTTCGTACGTTCTTGTTGACTTCTGCCTGACGCAGACAGGCAGATATAGGCTTATTCTTTCTCCAGCATATAGTTCTCCTGAACAATTCTTCAAGCACTATGGGAATTTAATAGATTTTAATTTTGTGATTTACTTCCGAGGATATTCCGTACTTTTCTTCTTAAGCAGAAACATAAATATTTGAAGCAACAACATTATCGATAACGTTTAAAACGCACCTATGGTGTGCCATGTATTAATCCCTCTTCTACTAAGTTGCTTCTCTCTTAAATCATTGGTCTTTGGAAATGACAAAAAAAATGCGCTACTGTCCATCATCAAGTGCAATTCTTTATATCTCTCTGATTGTGATCTCAACAACTGTATAAAACCCATAATAACTAACTTTTTCAAAGCTCTAGCAATTATTTTTCTCATTCTAAACTACATTTCTATCAACTTAGTAACATATAAAGAATTGTAATATAGAATTGTAATGACCAGAACATTGTACGAATTAAGCGGAAGTGACACAATAATTCTTCTGGCAAATTTTACGATCAGTTTACCCTAAATAAATTCACGTCTCAAGCATGGCACTAGAGTTTTATTTAACTCTTTAATTAACGTCAGCATTTTCTACTCATATAACCGTTATCACACCCACCGTCATTCGACTGACAATCGCATCAGATTGTCACCGACATCGTAGGAAGGAACTGCCACTCGGCAGTGAACTTCAAGGAAGAGATTGAAGAAGAAATTGAACAAGCAAAACAATGTATTAAGGCTATTTTCAACAGAGGCTATTTCAACAGGCTATTTCAACTATTTTCAACCTAATGATATTTTGGAGCGTCAAAGGGTCAAATAATCGATTTAAAAGATGAACAGTTGATATTTTTCGTGGAGGAAACGCGAAGTGCAGTCGATGAACCTTTGTTTAGCTCTCAGAAGTTTCCTCTTTACGCTCGCATAGCAACTGATTTTTCAGTTTCAAGAGACATTTAAAATATAAATCTGATGAACGTAAACTTTGATAGTGTTTTCATTTTTATTTTAAGTAGGATTCTACCCAGAAGCCTAACATATCGCCTGATTATATTACTCCTTAAACTGAAGGGAAACAATTATCCATAACCAATTTCAGAACTAGTATGTAGATCCGACACTGTAACGCTGCTCAACTTAATGCTCAAAGATTTGTGCGCATTAATGCTACGATGATGAAAACTGTTTGAAAATTTGATCCCATGGAGGTCTGGTAAAATAAGCCACAGCTTTGGCTTATCAAGAGCGGGCTTTGGACTCTTCGTCCTGATGGAAATTAGACAGAAACGAATGTGTCACTCGTCATTTCTGAAACTGAACGGTAATTAATAACAAGTCCTCATTCGTCTGTCAGAACATAGTATAGACTCACATGTTTTGAACACGAGTAATTCTACGCGTGAGGAGAGAAGAAGTAAAGAGACGCCATATCTGTAGGAGAGGAAGTTGTTTATCTCCAACTTATAGTGTTCTTAGAGCCCCACAACATCTTGACAACCGTGGCTGGCCACATTAACCGGCCGTTGAGGGGAGTGATTACTTTCAAAATAACATGCATTTTAATTTTGCAGTTTGAATAGAAAGCGATGGTGTTTGCGAGGTACACTCGTTCCGGCAACTGGACCGATGTCAGAAGTTCCTGTTGATGCTGCTCGAGATTCATTACTCTACACATGAAGTCAATCTGTTCTCCTTCTTCCTCGTGAGGGAGGAAGTAACCTCAATTCATGTTGAAAATGAATTAACGTAGTGTGACTTGATGCAGCTCAGTGAGGATTTTCTGCGAAGGAGGTTGTCTTCTTTTCCCTGTTATCGTGACACTTTTCCGTTTCCTCTTGGTGACGATAGCACAGGCGGCGTGCGGCTCTGCGATACCAGTTTCCTTTAAGAACGACTTCTAGGTCTTAGGAGTGCGATTCCTCCTGCGGTTTACCCCAAACCAAATCTTCCATAATGCAGAATTTTTCATCGAATAAATTTAAAAGCGAAGATTTGATTTTTGAAGAAGTGAAGGTGCACCTTATTTGAACATTTCAAGAAAAACGTAGGAACTAGTGTTTTATAATGTAAAAATGTAAAACTTTTGCTTGCTTGAATCATACTCAGTTTATGAAGTACAAGTTCATGAATATAGAAAAAACGTTTTGAAATTATATATTACCTGCAGCTTACTTTCAGGAGTTAAAATGCTCATTAATGTATGAAAAAGCTACATAAAAGGATAAATGACAATACCGTCAAGTTGCTGCAGTCGAAGTTTTTACTAGCGCACAAACAATGAAACAGCCAAAGTACAACACGTCCTACAAGCCATAAAGTTGTTTTTCTAGATACTGACAAATGTATGATGTTATGATAACAATATTTCCTTTCAATTCGCATGCATAGATTGCTGTGCTAAATCTGCAATTCGCTCTGAGATCAAGTAGAGCCGCTTCGTTATTGACTTCTTAGGATTATTACGAAGGCACAGAATCATTTTATTCGGTTTCGTTCTTTCAGTTATATTTTGCCTGGCGTGTTTAATTTCAGAAGTTGTCATTCATAAAATGTTTGGCCAGCTGCACTCCCTCTTTGTTCTCGTTGCACAGCATTAAAGTTAAATTTATTGGTACCTCAATCTTTATTATTCCTTCTACTGTAATCTAGCATCTTCCTGAATTTGAAATCGTCAGTGAAGCTTAGTTATTACTATCAATTGCTCTAATGAAGCAAGCCTAATTATTTTTCAAACTAGATCTACGTCTCCAAGCCTCCGCCAAGAGCTGAATATGAAACTACTAAGAATGTAATTATGAGAAATAAGCGTTCAAATAATTATCCAAACCTGGACATTTCAAATATTAAGCAACTACTAAACAGGGATTGCTCGCGATTACGTTTCCCACTCCAGAAAGAACTAAAGCTTTTATCGGTAATAATTTTCCTAAGACAAGCTCAACCGTCCGTCAGCCCTATATACCAAATAGATACCGCAGAGGTGCATGAAGTGATGCAATGAGTAATTTGTGCATTTTCGTAGGCATTTAAGCGGAGTGCAGCTTCTCTCTTTTGAGATGGAGAAGTATAGTGACAAATACAACGCTGAATCGTACAAGAATACAGTACGTTGTGCCCTAAGCAAATCTTTATTTCGTGCCTGTGCGCGAGGTCTTTTCCAGTGTAGTGCTTTTCAGAGATGAAAGTTTATATCAAAATAGTGAAATCTATTTGAATAAATGGCTTTTATCAGTTTAAGGGTTGAAAAATTGATACGTTGTGAGATCGATAAAAACTATATACATGAGACCGTGAATTTGTGAATAGGCATTTGACATGTAGTCGATGCTTTAATATTATGTGCTTTAATCAAGTGCTCAAAAACGGTGTGGAGAAAACTTTCTCACGTGCCATAGAAGTGGTGAAAAACAACTCGCTTTCCTCTGTCGTTCATTCAGGGTAAAAACTTCGAAGTTTTATAAATCAATGAACTCCCAACAGCCCAAAAATATAGTTAAAAGGCTCTCTGGGTAAACTTCAATGATGACAGATCATTATTCTTTGCAATTCAAAAATTTTAAGTCTGACGGTTACAAAGACAAAACATTCGTCTGTTATGAAAGCCGACTTCATCGATTGTTGAATAAAATGAAAACAAAAGTTCTTAAAATGTAGATTCATATTCATCTCCAAGGCGGTCTAGAGCTTAAATCTCTTGATCGTTCTTTGCGACTGCTTTTCGTCCTGCTGACAGTTTCCTCTTCAACTTCCTTCAAATCAATAGCTTCTTCGTGCAGTTCTTTTTCTGGTTCCACTACAGGAGAACTTCTACTCGTATTAAGCTCTTCCACCGCCTTTTCCGATTCTCAGTATTCTTCTCCGCCCTCCTCGTCCTCCGCCTCGGTGGAGTCCACTCCGACCTCCTCGTAGTCCTTCTCGAGTGCAGCCAAGTCTTCGCGCGCCTCGGAAAACTCGCCTTCTTCCATGCCTTCGCCCACGTACCTGACACAACAAATGCAATCGTATTTCACATTTCCAGTACTGAAGTGCGTAAGAATAGTGATAGTAAATCGTAAGAGCTGAAATGGGTAAGAATAGCGATGGTAAATCTTTAAAGCTGAAGTGGGTAAGAATAGTGACAAAAACCGTTAAAACTGAAATGGGTGCAAATAGTGGCAGTGAATCATTAAACCTGAACAGGGTAAGAATAGCAGCAGTAAATCATAGCTAGAAATGAGCTCGATGGAACATGATCCTAAGGATTAAACTCTTTTTTTCTCTGAAATTCATAATTTTATTAAGATAATGATAGTTTGACATTATTTTTTGAACTTACAATTTTTAAACGAGTCCAAAACTGTGGTTTCTACTTTGCTTCTGTTACCGACCGCAGGTGTCTTTTTGTGCGACACAATTTTTCACTACTAACTGTAACACACAAATTATAAATTTTACAAATTAGAAATATGTCAGTAAATCTAACATCAGGCAAATTTGCATCTATTTCTCTAACGATGCTTGTATTCAAGGCTTAATATCATAAAACGCTCGGAGATTTCACCGTAGTTTCCTTAACTACCAAATGCCATACTCACTCTTACGACTATTAAGCTCTTCCACTGTTTAACCTCTGACATGAGTGTCTTGATACCCAAGTAAGCTTACCAATTTAGGATCTTAACGTCCAGACATTTTAAAAACCAACAATGATTTACGCGTCAGCTTCATCAGCAGCAATTTTTACAGCAATTTCATTACGAATAATTATTTTTGTATCAACTTCATTAGAAATGAACTACTTTCTCTTCCGTTGACGCGACTCACCAGTGAACAAAGGCTCGCTTGGCGTACATCAGGTCAAACTTGTGGTCAAGTCTGGCCCAGGCCTCGGCAATGGCTGTGGTGTTGCTGAGCATGCACACCGCCCTCGACACCTTAGCCAGGTCGGCTCCCGGCACCACAGTGGGCGGTTGGTAGTTGATGCCCACCTGAAACAAAGTAGATACTATCATGATTGCCGATCTAAAGGCATTCAGGTATCAAATCTTTTCCAATACGTCATAGAAGCCTGAATGATTTCCGAATGGAAGGTATGCAGGTGTCTGATCTCTTGCAATACGTCATAGAAGCCTGAATGATTTCCGAATGGAAGGTATGCAGGTGTCTGATCTCTTGCAATACGTCATAGAAGCCTGAATGACTGCTGGATGAAAGGTATCCAGGTGTCCTATCTCGTGGTCACCGTGGCCGAGTGGTTAAGAATGCGCCCTTCCGAGAAGGTGTCGGCAGTTCAAATCTCGGCGTAGCGCGGTGATATCTCCCCGTCGGGTAAAGGGAGAACTCGAGCACAATTCCCCACTCTACCCAGGTGTCATTAATGGGTACCAGCTTGACCGGGGGTAACCATCATGGCGTTCTTTTGTCAGTTATAAAGAAGTTGAAAAACCAATGTACAAGATGATATGTATCAGGCTTGATTGATTGGAATGAAGCATCCTTTCCTTACGATACGTCATTGAAGCTTGAATGACCGCCGGATGAAAGGTACGCAGATGTCCGATCTCTTCAGAAGGGTTCTACAATACATCTTACAACCCTGACAGTTATTTTTCAAGGCACTGACTTATGTATGACGTTATAATGATGAATGTTCCTTCAATTCGTAACACATAGATAGCATTGCCATATCAGTACATCTCGCTGAGATCGAGAGAAGCCGCTTCAAACAAACATCTTTAGCTTTATGGTTCCATCTCGAGCTATTGGTTCCATTGAAGACCATCTAAAAGTAGGATGTAGTCAATTCTAATAATAAACAAAAGAAAAGGGTGGCAAAACTAATTACAATTCAAATCTGATGAATGAATGTTATCTAAATCTATTCTAAAAGAAAATTCGAAAGATAAATTTTTAAATTTAATTCGGGTTCAAACACTAATCTAAGCAAAAGGAAAACTGCCGATGATAGAATACAACCTGAATTCTTTCCTTTTAGGGTTGAACCTATAAATTAACTACCGCATAACAAAATTTTTCTTTAAATTAATCTTTAAATTGAGTTGAACATTAGACATACGTCAAAGCCAAAAGAAAATGAGACAAATTATTTTTTCGAAGATACGTTAGCGATATCTATAAACCTTACTGAACACTACCTCAACTCCTCGCTAAAAAATAGGGTTAAACAGTAACTCATTAAAAAGGCACGCTGAAATTCGAGTACTACTACATAACTGGATTTTAATTCACTCTAATCCCCGGAATGATACTGGATTAAGTTTAAATGATATTGGATTAAGTACAAATGATATCGCATTAAGTTCAAATGAAATTGGATTAAATTCAGATTTGTCATGTCTGCTAATTCAATCCTATGTGGCGCTGTGTCGCTAACAATAGAGTCTGCGGTGAAAAAGTGAGAACATTTTTTGGAGGAACGCGCTGTACTAAATGCTGAGTTTCAACCAGTGTGGGTATATTTTTTGGAAAACCTTGTAGTTATTAGGTTATTATTAAGTTTCACCCCGTGTGAGTGCTTTTTTTTGGGACACCATGAAGTAATTATCAAGTTCCAGCCAGAATGAGTGCATGTTTTTGAAACACCCTGTAGCAAATACCAAGTTCGACCCACCTTGAACCCGGTGGGGCACCAGTCGACGAACTGGATAGTTCTCTTAGTCTTGATAGAGGCGATGGCAGCGTTCACGTCTTTGGGGACCACGTCACCGCGGTAGAGCATGCAGCACGCCATGTATTTCCCGTGACGAGGGTCGCATTTCACCATCTTAAAAATGATTTAAAATGAGGCACAAATGAGGTTTGCCAGAATTTCATGGAATAGTACCGGCCATGTTTTTGAAAATTAAGCTCTTAGACTGGATAAAAATTGTGGAATGTTTTATCCAGAAACGAAAAATAGTTCCGGAGCCAACTATTGTCGATTATACGAGAAATGAACCCTACCTTAGACGGACAAAAATATGCTCTTTACCAGGGTTCCATGCCTCGTATCAAGTACCTTAATGATTGATTAACTGGGACTCGTGAAAGTTAAGATTTTATGAGATGACTATATAGTGTAAATAGCCCGTCAAGAATGACGGGATTCAATATTTTTCTTGAATAAATTTTCCAGATGTACAGGACAAACAAATATATCCATCCTAATAGAACTAGCGTTAAAAATATTCTAGTACTTGTGCACTGGTGAAACTCGTATCACAGATACGGTCATTAGGCATCCTTATGAACGCGATAGAGAGACGGAAGAAGCGGACCC
Source organism: Platorchestia sp. MABIK (assembly GCA_014220935.1). Lineage (NCBI taxonomy): Eukaryota > Metazoa > Arthropoda > Malacostraca > Amphipoda > Talitridae > Platorchestia > Platorchestia sp. MABIK. Next base: position 287,712 of record JACJUY010000412.1, on the reverse strand, counting down.
CAAATAAATAAATAAACACACCGAGAGTAATATTAGGTAAAAAGAAATCGCATAACTCGTGGATCGACTAAACGTTCACCCCAAATTCACCTGGTTAGCAGGCTCGAAGCAGGCGTTGGTGATCTCGCTGACGGAGAGCTGCTCGTGGTAAGCCTTCTCTGCGCTGATGACGGGCGCGTAGGTCGCGAGAGGGAAGTGGATGCGAGGGTAGGGCACGAGGTTCGTTTGGAACTCGGTGAGGTCAACGTTCAGAGCTCCGTCAAACCTGGCGTGAGATAATGCGAGGGACATTTCATATGTTTGAAAGGTCCATGATGTATGATGTGATGGACTTCAGGGATAGGAGTATATGTGGAAAATGATTGGAGAGCAATGGAATTTTTGCACGTGAACATTTCAAAAAGCTTCAGTGCACAATTAATTTGTCTGATAATTCGGATTTTAGAGCATGATTGATCCTCGGCGAAGCTGAATGTTGTGCTGTGTTTTAATTATAGGTAGAAATGAGGTTCTGAATGGATGCAATCAAGTTATTCGTCTCACACTAAGCTACTCTAAATTGCAGTAATTCAAATCAGTCTTGTCATTAGAGTTTTCACCAAATGCGAGAAAGTCTATAACAGCAAGAAAAAGTTCATGAAGAAATTTCACACACAAAATGAAAAAGAAAACTGCTTAGTAACTGACGCCTTGGGATGCTGAGTGAACACGTGGAAGAAATTTTTAATTATGGGCGAAATAAATCTCACACGTGAAATTAAAAAAACTGCTTCGCAAGCTGACGGGTTATACTGCGGAGTGATGACATGAAAGAAATTTCAATGACAGGCCAAAGAAATCATACACTTGAAATCAAGACCACAACTTTGCAGGCTGATCCCTTATGCTGCTGAGTGATGACATGGAGGAAATTTTAATGGCAGAGCTAAGCAATATCATTCTTAGAATGAAAGAAAAAAACACTTTGCAAGGTGATGCATTTTGATGCGACGTGATTACAAGGAAGAAATTTCAATGACAGGCAAAAGAAATCCCACACTTGAAATCAAAACCACAACTTTGCAGGCCTATGCCTTATGCAGCTGAGTGATAACATGGAGGAAATTTTAATGCCAGCTACCTGAGGGATGCAGTGATGGAAGACACTATCTGGCCAATGAGTCTGTTGAGGTTGGTGTAGGTGGGTCGCTCGATGTCGAGGTTCCTCCTGCAGATGTCGTAGATGGCTTCGTTGTCGACCATGAAGGCGCAATCCGAGTGCTCGAGGGTCGTGTGGGTCGTGAGGATCGAGTTGTACGGCTCTACCACAGCCGTAGAAACCTTGAGTATTCAATAAGACAGTAATAGCCTTTGGAGAATACCCACAAAAGTCCTGGTAATTCAAATTCTCAGTAATTACTGATTGTGGGATGCGTACATAAAAATCAACTCTCAAAATGGATGTATTTTGGTGGTCCGTTGTGCTTTGCACAACCGTTTTGCAGGTTGACAGATCCTTCTTGTTCTACGTATTTTTATGAACATTTGAAAAACTTTACCTTATGACCTGCATACCTCGCGTTTAGAGATATTCACTAGCATTTTAGGACTAGATCAGCTGCAAAAGTAACTACACCAGTTGGAGTACTTTTTACCAACGTGAGGGAAAGTGATTGAAATAGTTCTTTAAGCTGACATTCGAAACGTTTGTGGTGTTACACATGGAGCAGTTAGGAGACGGAAAATTATTATCTTAAGTGAGTATTTAACGAGCTCAATACGTTATCGAAATACTGTTAAGCTCTTACAATGTGTTACATGACAATTTGAAATCTCATTTTCGTATCCGACTTTCACGAATCAACTTAGAAAATGACTTTGGTAAAGTTCTTTTTCCTGGTTCAAATAAACATTGTATTATTTGCTTTCAAGGTGCGCTGGCTAGCAAAGCTCTCTACAATGAAGTTCTTAAAAGATTCAAGAACAGAGCGGTGATTGTTTTACTGTTATAACGTACATTAATAGTGAGCTCTCACTCTAAATTCTTAGGTATATGAATATTTTCGTAAATAAAAGGTATCTCCATCTAACTGAAAGGATAATACACAACGAAATTGACACTAAATTATCAACGCTGAAATAAATAAAAATTTATAAGCACAATTTATTCAGAATTTGTAGTCAAAATCTCCGCCACATGTCCTTCATCAATAAGAACAATGTTTTGAAGGCATTCCTACTTAAACGCGAGTTAAAATATATTTTAAAATACACTGTTTGCATATGGGTGATGAAACATTTATTAAATATCTATATAGTTGTTACAGTTTTAAACACGGGAGAATTCCACTCCATTTCTCGTTATGAATGAGATCGTACCCTACGATCTCGCCAATCTTCCTATTCGTTCTCCTGCGTATGCAACAAAATTTGTTGATTACTGCGTACTTGGTATTTCCGTCCTCAACCACATTACTTAAATTCTATACCTGAACCCTAGATAGCAACTGCATTATTCTTTCCTGAATGACAATTTATTAGCACCAAACGCAGAAATTCGTTCTAAAATCTTTCAAAACACAAGAATAAAATAAATTTATAGAGACTGGGGAAAACACCATAGAACATGACAATCATTTAAACAACTCACTTAAAAATATTTTTGAAGAACAAATTATAATTGGTTCAATTAAGCAAACTCAACGTGGATGGTAAGGATTTAAAATATATTTCTCGTATATTCGCGTCTACATATATGTCCGTCTAAACTCTAATCCGACCCCTGCAAAATCGGATGCTGAAAAATTCTAATGATTGTTCATTTTCAGCAAAAAGTATCAGTTAATATCCCACGATACTGGGGAGCTGCGCCGAGAGTAAACAGTTAAACATAGATCCTATAAAGTAGAGCCAGCCGTATGAACAGACAATAAGTACGATTTATTTCGAGGTAATATTACCTGTGGGGCAGGATAGATCGAAAACTCGAGCTTGCTCTTCTTCCCGTAGTCGACAGAGAGTCGCTCCATCAGTAGAGAAGTGAATCCGGACCCCGTGCCGCCACCGAATGAATGGAAAATCAGGAAGCCCTGTGAACGAAGCATGTTATGTTTAACCGGTGAGCATGTATCGTGGATACCGTTGCCAATAAAAGAGCATGTGAATTTATCAGTTTAGTGATTTCTTAAGCAGAAATCATCGCCGTTAGGAAATGTGATGTAAGAAACCGTACTTTGATGCACTGATATTTGATAAATAGAAAAACCATGTCGGGGGAATAATTCGAGAAAAATCTTCAAAACTCATAGACATTGATCCTACATTTTTGTTGGATCTTGACTCTAATTACTCTTATCTTTCCAATTTTCAGAAAATCCTTGCAACTACATAGCATAAAATAAAAGTCAACTCTTTTCATAACATAGTCTAAAATATAAGAAAACCGTACCACGACTCTAACGCATTAACTCCCATCGCTATAAATTATTCCATTGGATGGGCCTCTGGATCATTAAAGATTCATTGTCTTCAACGAAAATAACAAAACTAAACTTCAATCATAACTAAATGACTCAACATGGAAGAGAACTGTAAACAGTTTACCTGCAGACCAGTGCACTGATCAGCCAGCTTCCTAACGCGGTCGAGCACCAGGTCGACGATCTCCTTGCCGATGGTGTAGTGGCCCCTGGCGTAGTTGTTGGCCGCGTCCTCTTTGCCGGTGATCAGCTGCTCGGGGTGGAACAGCTGGCGGTATGTGCCCGTCCGCACCTCGTCTGCGGGATGTTAGAAGAGCCGTAGTGATGCGTTACTCTAAATTATCACGCGTTCCAATGATGGCAAAGAAATGTACGTCATTAAACAAACGCGCTGTAATTTAGAACGTATTTCCATGGTTTTAATAAAGTATCTGCATGCTATACTAGGTATACGTTACTGTGATTCAGGACGTGTTCCAACGATGCTGTGGAAATGTACGTCATTAAACAAACGTACTGTAATTTAGATCGTACTTCGATGGTTCTAATACAGCATGCTATACTAAGAACATGTTGCTTTGATTTAAGACGCATTTCCCTGGAGTTACCTAACAAGATGCAGTTTTGAAAATACGTTTCGTTGATTTGCGATACATTAGCATCCCGCTGCGTATGAACAGGATGTTTCGAGTGATCTTACTGAATTATAGGACAAACACCAATGATACTGTAAGCTGATGAGTTTGAACACCGAGCATCTGCCAACCGTGCGGGGTTGTCAGATGCTCCGTGCTCAAATTTGATTAGGAAAATTTAAATTTGACGGTTTTGATCTAAAAAATGTGTCGCGCAGCCAAATCGGTTGAAAAAACTGTAATGCCAACGATACCTCCTCAACTTGCAATTTATTTGGAAACATTGCCTCAGGCTTTGAATTTAGTTTGTGGAGAAAGTAATGACTTCAGAAAATAATGTTTTCAGATGAAAAATATTTTTTTTTCTTTGTGTGTTGAAACATGTGTGAGGAATAGTTCAGTTAATTTTCTCAAGTGATATGTATATTGTGGCGTTATGAAACGGTAAAATTTGGAGTAAATTGGATAAAAACTTATTAAATGAACATAAAGGTTAATACATTAAACTTCTAAATTATTTTAGAACATTTGTTCAAATTCTTTTCCTCAGAATAAACTATGCGTCATCAAAGCCCTCCACTGCAGCTCATAAGATAATTTCATCTCACTTTTCAACAAAATAAGTCATCAAACAAGCTCAACATAGAATCAACACTCAATTCTCCTCATTGACAAAAAGTGTCCCATAACAAAGCAGCACATCAATCAAGGGAGCGTGAAAACAAATGCACAGTCCTTTAAATGCACAAATTTGCAATGCCTTTATGTACACAAATCCACAGTGCCTTTAAATGCCCAAATGCACAATGCTTTTAAATGTACAAATGCACAATACTTTAAATGCACACTGCCTTTAAATGCCCAAATGCAAAATGCGTTTGAATACACAAATACACAATCCATGTAAATGTACAAATGCACAAAAAACTGAACTCACCGACGACGGTGGGCTCCAAGTCGACGAAGACTGCCCTGGGCACGTGCTTGCCCGCGCCAGTCTCGCTGAAGAAGGTGTTGAAGGAGTCGTCGCCGCCACCGATGGTCTTGTCGGAGGGCATCTGCCCGTCGGGCTGGATGCCATGTTCCAGGCAGTACAGCTCCCAGCACGCGTTCCCGATCTGCACGCCAGCCTGGCCGATGTGGACGCTGATGCACTCGCGCTGTGAAGGAATATGCGATGTTAACGAGTGTTCGATGGAGCATCTACAGAGTAGTCATAGATGTCTGTGTGATGTGAGGATGTCGAATGTTCGATGGCGCATCTACGAAGTATATACAGATGTGTATGTGCATGATGTGAGGATGTTGTCGAATGTTCGATGGCGCATCTACAGAGTAGTCATAGATGTCTGTGGGATGTGAGGATATCATCGAATATTTGATGATGCATCCACGAAGTTGTAGCAGATGTTTATGTTATCTGAACTGTCTCCCAGTTTAACTTTTTAGCCGCCTGCAAGCATATTTTTCGCAGTCTACGCGATTTAAGCGATTAAATCGCTTAGAAGGCGAAAAAATGCATGCAGGCGGCGAAAAAGTTAGACTGGGTATGCTGTTACATGAGCCTTATGTAACACGAGTTCCTCGAGTTGTACGATACGATCCTCTACTTATGCGAGTTAAAATTAGTCTCAGTTGCTCGAAACCCGCGTCAAGCATCGAATTAGTTCAAGAAATGGTGATGAATTTTATCTCTAGGTCGAGATGACGTTTGGCGTTATGGTCAAATTTATTTACATTTAAAAAGTTCATGAATGTCTAGCAAAAAGCCACTGGTATCGACAACTAAGAAAATATAAATTGCCGAGCGAACACCCTTTTCCTTTTGAGCTCCGAAACTCAGTTGCGTTTAGTTCCAACAACTTGTGCATCAAGAACGTCATCTGGAGTCTGCGTGCACAGTTATCTGCTCGTTTTGTAAGCTAAATCGTCTATTTTACAATAAAAAAAACCTCGAACTGAATGTCTTCATGTTCCCAACATTTTATTCTAAAGCACCCTTAATAGTTTTGCCTGAACCTGTGCCTTATTTGGGATATAGTGTAGCGTATTTTAAAAATGTGAAATGCGTTTCCAGAACATTAAGAGCATGAGCATAAAGGAAACAAAATAATTTTAGAAACAATTGAAATCCTGGACAAACTCTGGTAAATTGAAAATTGTTTTCCATGTACAAGATGAAAACCTCACACAAATAATAAGGGTGTCCACGGCAATGGTGTCCACGGCAAAGCACTGCATTCAAATATCAATGCTTCTACGTTATTCTATCATTTGTTCATTTAGTTTCGTTTTGAAACGATGAAAAGCATAAAAATATATCGCAAATGAACTGTTGTACGATATCCTCGACGTATAATGTTATTATTAATATTTAGAGTCAGTAAATGCGTTTTTTAAAGTACGCCCACAACTAAAGGAGCGATGCTGCAAACAGACAACCAAATTTCAATCGACATTGTGATACACGGAGCAGAATTCAGCAATTGCCGTATTGGCTCCTGGATATCAGTAAAAAAAAACTAATACGGAAGTTCAAAATCGACTGATTTTTTTACTTAAAAAGAAAATCATAGCAAACAAAAACTGATGATAGGTGATCGACACTCAACTTAAGCATTGTATAAACCTAAAGAAAAATGTACGCGTTCATTGAAATATGTTCCTTGATGTACAAAACATTTTTTGAGCTTAGCATGAACTTAGCATGAACAGTCTTATTCTCAGTCTTATTCTCACCATCAATTCATAGACTCAATTTTATCAATTCATAGGCTCATTAATTTATCAACTCGAGGAATAATAAATTCATCAACTCATACTTCATCAATTAGTAGACTTGATGGTACATTAACTCATGGACTAATATCTTCATCATTTCACGTTCTCACTAATTTATCAACTGATGGCCTCATGGGTTCAACAGCACGTCAAGTTATCAACTCACTGATTCAATAACTAAACAGATCATTTGTTCATTAGCTGATGAGTTCATCAACTCAACGACTCATCAATTCATCAGCTGAGTTACTCATCAATTGAGCAACTCATCAACTGGGTAGCTCATCAACTGAGTTATTCATCAATTGAGCCACTCATCAACTGGGTAGCTCATCAACTGAGTAACTCATTAACTGAGAAACTCATCAACTGAGTAACTCATCAACTGAGCAACTCATTAACTGAGCAGCTCATCAACTCAACGATTCATCAATTCATCATCTGAGTAACTCGTCAGTTTTGCCGCAGCCATGAGGAAAGTCCAGCCACTGGCCTGGAGGTGCGTTATGATCCGTCAAAAATATTTGCAACGAAAAACTCAAACGATTAAGCTGCGTTGATAAATTCAATCTTTTCATTCCATTAATCATTGTTGGGCTTTGAGTTGTAATAGAAGACTACGTAGCAATTTTCTCCGGCCCTGATCCTTCACGCTTCGACTGCACCAAGTTTAGAAAACATCTTTAAAAAAATAAAAATACCTTGTCTCGAAATTGTTAACGCTGACATTTCAAAACAATCACTGGAGATCGTTTTCTTTACTAACTAGTAAGCTTCAGTGTTTAAGCACACTTCAATGAAGGAAATATTTTGCATGATTGTTTAGTATGATTTACAAATGTTTACGATTAACGTGGCAAGCAAGAAACCCCAATGAACAAAATATTTTGCACTCTCAATAATTGTTCAATATGATTGAGAAATCTTTATTATTAACGTGGCAAGCAAGAAACCCGAATGAACGAAATATTTTACACCCTCAATAATTGTTCAATTTGATTAAGAAATATTTATAATTAACGTGGCACGCAAGAAACGATGACACCAAACCTCGGTGGGAACACCTGCACCAAGGAATAGACCAACGCGAGGTAATGGCGGTCTCACCAGAGGAAGAGTCATTAGTTTTTTGTTGCGCATCGATGTGCACGTGGCATGCGTGAAACACGCTCACGTGCACACGTCATTGTTTGTCACGTGGGCCACGCGCGGACACGCGTTACCTAAGCAACGCGAACAGCTCACCAAACCGTAGCCATGGAAACCAACGCGTCGGTAGGTTGCCATGGCAACACCAGATGCTAAAGCAATCTTGTTTTTGTTGCTTCGAAGCAAAGCTGCTAATCGATGTCATCGGGAGGAGTATAGTGAAGCTGGACGCATGAACATCACGAAGGTAATTTTGGAGAACTCGGCCTAAATTGACGCGACAGGGTACACAATTTCTGCGCTGCGTCGTAGGTCGAAGAGAGCGTGCCGGGTTTTGTATAGCGTTAAAAACAAGCAAACAAACATATGCGGCTCATAATTACCTTCATGGGCTACGTTATTTTCCTAATTTTACCCTCGTTGGTAAAACTGAGGTTTTTCCAAAAAACGCTTAAACTGCTAAAAATTTAAGCACTTTGAGTGCGACGTGACCACCGGTGGTCACTAAGAGGATTTTCATAGTACTGCTGACATACCAGCAGTCGCAAACTCAATTTTCATAAATACAGTACCAAATGGAAGCTAAATGAAGGCAGATCTATTTAATGTTTAATATTTTCAAAATTAATCTCTAAAATTAACTCTAATTTCGGGGAATATATAACTTAAGTTGAACCCACTGCCCATACTTGAGGTGTTAAAAGAATTCATATTTGGGCAATTTGGAATGCAAGTTTTGCTTACCATTATCTTCTAAGATTTCCACCCTCTTTTAATTTTAGTCGATGCCACCTTGACTGCATTTTTCGTATCCAAGATTCAAGTGTTAGCAGCTGTACGTAAGCGACAGCAGTCTGATACGGAATGAGCTTACGTATTTTAAGAAGCAGTTGATATTTTTCGATTTGTACCCTGATCAACACAGTAAATTATTTTGTTGAGCTTAACAGTAAGATGCTATTACCTTGTAATTCTCAGATAAATTGCATGTAGTCATGCCACCTACATCGTATGAGAGTGAACATTGCGTCCCTGAACGAATAAGCGCTTAGGCAATTATTGAAGAGAAAGAAGTCGACACACAAAATATTTTCCAGAAACTCTAGGGATATCGCACTCAACATTTCAGTAACTCTGGTCCGGTAACTTCTTGTACTGATTGCAGAATGTTATAATGGTGAAGCATGTAAGAGAAGCTGCTTTTTCTGTACTAGATGGTAGCTTTTATTAGAGAGAAGTATATTTATTTAACTAAAAATCTCTACTCTGTTCTCTAGCTTCCGTCCCTTCTACTAAACGCTTCCAAATGAACATGTATAATTCCAAATTGTTTTCATTAACTAAACTGCTCATGGACATTGCCTCAGATTATTTCCTCAGCCCTTCAGAAATATGTAGAAGTAAAAAAATTTACTTGATTCTCTGATAATTATTGTGAAATTTCTAATAACATGACAATACTCGCAGCCGATGTGACTATTTTTCTTTATGTCTTGTTCTCACTTAGTCATCACACTTTTTTTCTATCTTCACTCCTAAAAAGTAGAATACAAAATCTCAAACGCAAGAATCTTTCCAAATACAAAACACAATCATGTTTAAATCCTAGAACCATACCTCAGTATCCTTTAATAACATTTTCATTACTTACGAGTCGTGACCCCCACGAGGTTATAAACAGCAATCCCACTTTTCTTCTATCTTCACTCCTAGAAAGTAGAATACAAAATCCCAAATGATAAAATCTTCCCAAACACAAAACACAATCATGCTTGAACCCCAGAACCATACCCCAGTCTCCTTTGATAAGATTTTAATTACTTACTAGTAGTCACCCCACAAGAGCGAGAGAAACAAACAAGTGTCGTCTGCTGCGGTCGCGTGCTCGTATCTCCTGCCGTGCGTTAGCTTGCGCCAGTCAGGTGACTTTATGCACGACACGCAGCCTAGTCTGGCTTCAGTTATTTTGTTATGCCTTCCCCAGCCATTTTAATTCCCTGGCCTAGGCAGTTACGCCCGCCATAAAACATGGCGGGGTGTGGTAAAGCGTTTGTGAAGGTGCTGTGTATGTGCATCGATTAATCATTCAAAAAGCACACGTGAATTTTTATTTGTCTATCCACACAACACATGCGAACATCGTAGGTATTCATTTAAAGTTAGCAACTTTAGTTCCCCATGCCTTTCGATACGTTTTAAACTTCCATGGCATGTTTCGCATGTCTTCTGAAGTCCACAGTATATTTCTTTCCCTTTCCTATAGGGACCTTGTACCACGATACCACTATAAATATTCTAGCTTTACTATAACACTTTTATCGCTCACAACGACAAAAAAATACCTGCAACTTAAAAATGTTTAAAAAATGAAAATCATACGTTTGTAGTTATTCTTTTCTGTTTTCTACAAACCTGACGATTTACTATGTACTTCGTCTTTGAAAAAGACATTTAGCGAACCTCGCATAAAACAAATCTGATATAATTTATCTCATCCATTGTATGCGTTGACATAAATTCTTCGCTGATAATGAGAAATCGTGGAACCTTCATTGGCATAGCAGCTTTGTTTTTGTAATTTGCTTCATATAAAAACTCGTGACATTATAAGTCGAACGGCGTAACTCAATTAAGCCAACTAACCCAGCTGGGTAGCCACCTGTTCACTCAGCCATATCTCAACACAAATCAACTAATCAGGTTTTATCAGGTGTGTGCGAGAAAAATATACCCAGATGAGATTATATCAAAATTTCTTTTTTAATTTACGTACAAATAAATCAATATGATATTTTATCAATGTTTAACACAAGTGAGCACTGAACACTGAGTACAAGCAGAAAATGTGAGCTTCAGGTGCAGCACAAGTCCAGCTCTCAGTCATAATTCTGTTTGTATTTGGGATGATTCACGCATTTAAGATCTTGTATTCGTAATTTTCGTGGAATGACTTTATAAACTCACGGCCTTCGCTCATTTCGAGATCTCTTCGTCGCAAGTTATGTATTTTAAAGGAGAAGAGTTGCCAGACTAGACACAAAGCTAGGCTGTTGCGTTGACCTTTCCAGCTCTGCCCGTATTGTTCTGTGCACGAGGGATCGTTTTCATCATGTCAAGGACCGTCTGAACCTTCAGCCAGACGCATAAGGACACAGCTCGGATTATTTCGCCGTTTGCTCTATTGCGCGATGTAACTTAAGTGCGACTGTTTATTTCTCTACTTATTCTGGGAATGTAACTTCAAGTATCCTATGAATGAATTGCATAAACTGAATTTCTAAAAGATTCTTCCTGCGTAAATAAATGATGTCCAGAGTTTGCGGAGTCAGTGCTTATGGATTACTCTATTTCAATGTTTCTTTTTTCAAATGAAATCTTGGTCTTCTTTTTTGGGGGTGAACTTTTCGTAGATTTCAATATTTTTGTGATGATTGATAGTCTTAAGAAAAATCTAGTCCAGATTTACATGCACTAGGCTTCGCTTTGACTTGCAAAAAACACTTTCACTGAAATAGACTCATGCTTCTCCTTAAACTTCTCTTATAGTTGTGGATGACATTATAGGTTTGTGCTTCTTACAGAACTTCTTCCCGCAAAGCATGTCGAGCGTAAAAATGAGTTGCCGAAACTGAGAACGTTTTCTTGCAACTATATCTTGTATCAAGTTTTGCTGGCGACTTTATTAATAAGTGCTCTCTCAGAGGTGACATGCTGTGTAAAGCAGCAGAAAAATGCACCAAGGCTGGTAATTTAATCAATGCTTCTGTTATGTATAGTTCTCCAATTCATAGATACGGTATGACGTATCTCTGCAGCAGAATTATTTGACAAGCAATTTAATGTATCGAAAGCCGTCGGTCAGGATTTGTGCTGTATTATGAGGTACTCAGTCGTATTCTTAAAAAGCATCAGTAAACTGCATAAATCATTTTCCTGACGCACATACTGTCCAATTGTAACAACAGTTTAGAAAAATGTAAAAACACCAAAAATTCATCTCACAAAATAAGGATTAGGAATTTACGTGATAAATTCAATTTTGTTGAACATTTTATGTTCTACGTACGCATATGGAGTAAATCTGAACATGTTCAGTCATCTACAAACATTCGTTCACCTACATAATACTCAATCGTCTATATACTCGCTCATTCATGTAAATATTCCTTTATCCAAATACTAGTTTATCAAAAAATTCGCTTCTCTACTATATCTTTTCATTCATTTACTGTATACACTCGATAAGTCAAGTACTTATTCATCTACACACTCGCTCTTCTATATTCATTGATACATTCTAAATGCTAGCGAACTCCATATGTAAATGAAGTTTAATCTCTAGATATACGAGAAAATAACTGATGTTTCTGTTTGTATTGTAGCTTCTGGGTGTCGGTGTGTGTGTGAGTGTAATTTTGTCTAGTTAGAGTTAACTTGTTCCAGAGTTTAATATCATTTGTTTCATTTACTGTAACGGAACAAGATGCCACGGATGAGAAAGGGTGTGTTGCTTCGAATCCCTGAAATGTTTTCAAGACCAGAACGTAGTTGAATATCTACCTCACTATGAAAATCATCGATGCTTGAACAACATGAAAGAACAATGTATTTAAGAATATACAAAGTTAAAATTATGTACACAGTATTGAAGCATGTTTTCTGGAAAATAGCAAGAAACTATCCAAGCTTAACATTCTGCAATGAACCCTTTGAAAACAAGCAAAGGTATTGTTGCCAAAAATAATTCGTTTGTACGGTTTTTGTGCCGCAGGACAACTCACCATTATGAACGAAGAAAGTCGTAGCACTTTGCAAGTAACTCCAATGACGTACGAGCAAAGAATGATCTCGGAGGTCCAGTGTGCCCTCTTTATATAGGCGCTGCGAGGGAAGCAGGTGAGGGATAGAGGGAAGAGAGGAAAGAAAGCTCCTAAGCAGGGTTGCCAGATTGGCCATTTTTAAAATAAAATTATTCAATCAACCGTGTTTTAAAACTAAATTTCTCCACAAAGAGAATCACGCATGTGGCAATCACGCAGCGTTGCCAGATGCTAAGAGCTCTTTACAGCCAAATTTTACTTTAAGAAGCGATAAACCAGAGAATTCTGGCCAGAAAAGAACCAGTCTGACAACTTTGTCGGGTAGGAAAAACAACTGATGACCGCTCGTCGTGACGGGACGTGGCTCCTAGCTACTGGGAGGGCTGGACACAGTGGAGGAAAAGTTCGATAATTTTTCTAACATCGGTGTACATTTCATCAGTTATTGCGTGTTTGTAAGCTGTTCATGTTTTTACAGTGGGAAATACTCTCTTGGAGAGACTTGAGTTAAGCTCACGTTGATGTTCTGTTAAAAACTTCGCTGTGTAGTTGTAATAATTTTCCGTCGCATACTGTACATGTTGAAATCACCGGTGAATTTGCGTTCACTTAATGAACAAATCTAAGGTTCAGTTGATTAGTGAAATTGGTGGTCAACTCATTAGTGTATTCGGGATTTAATTCATTAGTGAATTTGTGTTCTCTAGATGAGCGAATTTAGGTTTAGCTGATTATTGAACTTGGAATTCAATAGATTAGTGATTCCTGAGCTCAATAGATTAGGGATTCTTGAGTTCAATTGATTAGTCATTTTGGTGTCAAATGATTAGGGTTTGGTTGATTGGTGAATTCATGGAATTCTGGGCTCAATAAATTAAATATTTGGATTCCAATTCCTATATTATAATTTGTTAAAAAAATCTCGTTTGCACATTTTTTCTTCCGGGAACTCATATATAAGAAAAAATAAGGTATTTTAGCATTGTATTTCAATAACTAACATTAGTACTCTGTCCAACTGCTTTAAAGAGGTATTTACTGCTACTCACGTGAACGTCTTATGATTCCGTGTCTAAAATATGAAAAAGTAAATAAACATAAACCTTATCTAGGGCTTGGAATTTAAACCACTTACCTCACCTATTCTCAGACATTGTATTTTAAGCAAGCGTTGAAACTTCCTTCAGCATACATTGTCGATTATTTGTATAACTTGACTATCGTACAGTTCCTTATATGTATTAAATTGGTCAACCCCATTTTATCGTTTGATATTTACTTAATTCTTTTATTCAGAAATTAAATTTAAAGTTAGTTCAGCAGTTAGCATGTTCTACAAAAACACTAGTCAATTGGGGAGGAATGGAAAATCGAACGGCCGAGAGTTTTTACTGTGAAACGTACAAGCACGACATTTCTTTTTAACAGAAATAATGAGATTAGGTGCTGGTGTAGGTAAATATGCTTCGGGCGGTCACAACTTTTGAAGAAGACCAATGCGGCTCTGCCTTCTCCCTCCAACTGCCGTTTAATGTCTCCTGGCAAAGTAAGGGGAGTACGTTTAGCTTTAGTATCTTCAAATGTACTAAACTTAGTCATAGGGCGAAAACCCGAAGAGTAATAATAGGACGAAAGCCCGAAGAGTAATAATAGGGCGAAAGCCCGTAGAGTAATAATAGGGCGAAAGCCCGAAGAGTAAAAATAGGGCAAAAGCCCGAAGAGTAATAACAGGGCGCAAGCCCGAAGAGTTATTATAGGGCGAAAGCCCGAAGAGGAATAATAGGGCGAAACCCCGAACAGTAATAAGAGGGCAACAGCCCGAACAGTAATAATAGGGCGAAAAACCGAAATGATTAGTACTCTACATGGAACTTCCACCTATTCGTCAGGAAAAAATTAGGGGTCGACCGGTCTATAAGCTCCATGGACACCAACTCACTAGCAGACATGCGCCCAGTCTAAGAGTGACGAACCTCCATGTCCATAGAGTTGGGAGCTCCTCCGACGACAGATGGTTGTGGCGAGCTTGCCGGAGTCGTGTTGGTGAACGGCTCACAGCTTCGGCATCGCACCATCCCGACGCCTGTAGATGCGTAGGATTCCCATTTCCAGCCGAAGACCACCAGACGAGCGAAGGCAGAGCGAAGCAGCGCGGTGACGGCGGGCTTAGCATTTCATCTTCCCGTCGCCTGTCCGCCTAGAAACCTTGCAGTGAAGACGGCTCCAAACCCAAAGCTTAGGTTCGGAGCAAATGAGTCCAGCGGCCGAACAACATAAAACCTGCGGCGACAGGAAAGCGCTACCCATTGAGTCAGTAGCCGGTAGTTATGTTCTGCTAGTATTTCGGGCAGATTGCTAGAGCAGAGTTTTTTCTGCTGTGTCTAGGAAAGCTACAGTAAACTGGATACTGTATACTGTATTTCGCCAAACTTAAACTAGGAGCAATCTACTACTGTGCCAGGACTACTTTAAAACCAATCGACCAATCTTAGATCAATATTTTATGCATGTTCACTCCAATTAGTGGACGTCATATTCCAAGGTTAAATGACTTATCAACCAACTTTTCCTCTGAGTTTATTCAACCATTGTCATAAATATAAGAATATCAATTATGGCATTATCAAATATAATATATATGGATCTATGCGGGAAGTAGTTCTTAAAATCCATTGTAATAACATATTGCATCAATGCTTTTTACATATGCTATTTTTTTTATTTTTAATTCTGAAGTTATGGAACAATT
This sequence comes from Platorchestia sp. MABIK, assembly GCA_014220935.1. Lineage (NCBI taxonomy): Eukaryota > Metazoa > Arthropoda > Malacostraca > Amphipoda > Talitridae > Platorchestia > Platorchestia sp. MABIK. The sequence continues at coordinate 272,120 of JACJUY010000412.1, read as the reverse complement.
TTTGTAACGAAAATGCATGACTAACTGTATGTATAGAGTTTAAGGTCATCATAATACAGCCGAAAATTGCTGGTCAGGTATATACATATATAATATACTTTATAAGGATGTATACCTGCTACTGATGAGTTAAATCATTCAACCGTGGTAGTATTTTGCATAAATAAGGGCCATTGATGTCGATTAAAATTAAGAATATAGTTTTACTTTTCCTTCGAGCCCCCTTAAAGTTTTTGAATGAAATAAATATGGTGCTTAGGTTAACGCAAATGTAAAAAACGGGGATTTTATATTGAATTTATTCTATTTAATAGGAACCAATTACATCATTGACGTATTTGATGCTGCGTAATTGCTGTTAGATGTCAACAAAAAAGAATAAAAGGGACTTTTGGCACTGTCTCTTTGACATTAGATTTTGAATATGAGTCTGAATGCTAGAAAGTACGCAACGCAAATGTCTTTCGATACTCAGACGATTTGTGTATTTAGTTTTGATAGCTACGAGCGCGGAAAATGCAGTTAATCATAAATATGTGAATCCAAACATCACAACAACCTGAAGCGCCTTATGTGTGATCAAAGGATAAACTGGATGGTAGTTGACTCAGAGCAACCTCAAATCTAAATCAATGAAGTCTTCTTTTGCTCCTGCCTAGAGAGTCGCAAAACTCCCTTTTCTCGAAAACATTACTGCAAAAAATCAGGCTTGACTGCAGAGGCTCGCACCCCCTCTGGAATCTGCTCAGGCCCCATGAGATGGGCATGCCCCTGGTTAAGAACCACTTGTTTAGTGTAAATAATCGCAAGCCCTTTCATTTTTAGAAAACATCGAATTGGCTCTTATTATTAGGGTATTTTTAAATTCATTGTTCGCTTTAGGGTAAATAGACGACCCATACAATTCCAACGAGACGCGCTAGGCGGGCCATGCGGTTAAAGGTAGAACTACAGTGAAGGAATTCAATGTCATTGTTCTGAGTGAGATTTATTTTCATTATTACGTCAGTTATTTGCTCAAGCTTAGAGATAGTTTTTAATATTTGATCCAAACGCTCAGTCAAATTTGAAGTTATTTCTATTGAAATTTAGACTACAGGAAAATTTTCATGTATTGGACCACTAGGATCTTGGTTTATATGATTTGATTAGTCTGTTAAATTTTGTTATTAGCTATATTTCTTATATGTATGGGAAACATGATATTAAATCAACTTCTGAAGTAGAGGCTACTCATTGTAGGACGCTTTAGACTGGCATTTTTATTACAATCAAACTAAAAATTTTTTTTTAGGTAAATGTGAGGGGGAAATTTTTTTTGTAGTTTGTCCAGCTTGCTGTCAGAATATTACATGTGTTGGCCATGGGCTGACGCAGTAAAATTCCTGATGAAAATTTCATAATTCCATTTATAAAATGAGTAATTTGTGAATTATAAATTGGATAATTAGGTATTTGGAGTTGAATTTGGGCTGAAACTTAGTCATGGGTGTGGTTTTAATTTGTCCATAATTTACCAAAATCTTCAATAATATTTGATATATTATAAACCTTTGTGTCAAAATTAGATTATGAATACAGAATGAGATTATGTATAGGTATTTGTTTACCACAAGACACTTGTCAAATTTCTAATTTTTGTTGCCTGTGTAATGGTAATGAGATCTAAATAAACTTTCTTCTGTACACTTTCCGTTGTAAACGAACATTTAATGAGTTATAGCGGTAGGTTAATTACCTCATTTCTAGTCTTTCAAGCTGGAAATTCAAGGGAAAACTTGGATGTGTAAAATTAGATTACTTAAGGTTAGGTTAGATTATTTGTTATGTTACATTATGTCACTGCTGTAACTTGTTAAATATTCATTTACAATGTGAAGTACATAAAAGAAAAGTTGTTTATTTCAATCTCATTACCATTATACAAGCAACAAAAATATGAAAATAGATTAGTGTCCTATCGCAAACATTTACCTTATGTATATCTTTCATGTATATAATACATGGTGCATCTGCACTAAATCAAAAAGAAGTAATTGCTAGGTGAAGTTTACAAAATTGAAAAATTTTCAGCTAGATCAATTTATTTGAAGTATCGCATGATATATCTATTTATAATTTAATCTTTATTTCATCGTTTGAGCTGCACATGACAAAATTAGTACATACATTTTATCCTCTGATTTGAAATATTGGAATTAATTGAAGAGATTAGCTTTTGTACCGTGAAATGATCAGGATATTTTTACGCTAATGGATATTTCTTATGTGGCTTGCTGTGATGATTTAAGATGCCTTTGTATTGGATGGCTGAAATGCTCTATTTGATCAGACAATAAAAGGTGGTTAGATTTTGTTTGTACTTTTTGGTAGTTAATATGATATCTTTATTAACTAAACAGCAGCTCTATCTCTGTAGCATTTTTTTGTAAGACATTAGCAATGAAATCATAAGCTAATGTCTGAGATATTAGCTATTCTACCTTTATGTTGAAAAAAATTAGTAAAAAATGGTCAACATTGATTTTAGCCCTTTCACGGAAATTAAAAATTCCGTTCCTAAGAATCACTAAAGGAACACATTTAAAAATGTTTTACACAAATGACATTCTGCTCGCTGAGGCGTTATTTTCGAGTTATTCAACTTTGAAGTTATAAGAACGTCGTACATAAAAGTGGAAGAACGGACACATAAATATGCTGTAATACGGTATTAACGTACCGATGGGTGAGGTTAGGATAGGTTATGTTAGGTTAGTTAAGTAAACTAACCTAAAATAACATAAATCAACCAAAAATAGCTTACCATAACCGAGGGTGTTAATTTCTCGCCAAGAAGTGGGCGTGTCCCGCCGGAAAAGTGGGCGTCACCCAACAATGAGGCGACTAAGCAATCGTTCATGTAATGTTATTCCTATCTGCACGTAATTATTGTTATATCTCAAAAATAACGCATCAGCGAGCAGAATGTCATACATGCAAAACGTTTTTAAATGTGTTCCTTTAGTGATTCTTTGGAATGGAATTCTTAATTTCCATGAAAGGCCTAAAATCAACATTGACCTAAAAAATTTATTACGAGCTCCTATGAAATTATGATAAAGTACCATGAAGGGCCTTATTTGAACTACATTACAATGTTGAAAAATTTGTTATATTCATATGCTACTGTGCAGGTAAGATGTTAAAGTTAACTTGATATAATAGTCAATGGTCTTTAAAATGTAGGCGTAGTAAGTTTTGATTTTTATGGCAAATTTACAAGGCGTTTATATTAAGTTAGCATTATTCAAATTTTATTGGGTTGAATAATTTCAGATATGTATTTTGTCATTTTTAAAATTATGTCCCATATACCTATATCATACTGTGATTATCAACTTTCATTTCAGATAAAAAAATTTTGAAAGTCATTACAGAAGCAATCATGCCTAAGAATAAGAAGCTTCAAGATTCAGACTCTGACTCTGATTCTGGACCAGAAGATGTAAGTACTTTAGATGATAACTAACATTTCCGAATTATCCTGCTCAGTCATGTGTACATCTTGACTGTACAAGTTCAAATACTTCAATAAAAATTAAAAATAGGTTGATTAATTATCACCCTCACAAGAAGAAAACCATTTTTGTATTGAAGGAAATAGGTGCTTCAAGAAATATAAGATCTTGAGCTTAAAGTTGGGTAGGGTTACCTATTTTTGAGATAGAATAGTTTTTTGCAACAGCCCATTTTTTTTTATCACTGTGCACCTGTTTTTTAATATTTATAACTTTCTTTTTCACTTTTTTCTTCTTTCATAAACTTCTTTTACAACTTGATGTTTCTGTGTATAAGGGTTCTTGCCTGAAAATCAACCTTGTGTACCTTAAAAACCATTATTTTTATTTAGTTCACTTGTGTCCTGTTTTCTAGCCCTTATTTTTCTTATTATTTTATTGAACTCTTATCTTGCTTCATATACATATTTCCTAACTTACTGTTTCCATGTACAGAGGGTCTTGTATAGGAACATATCTTTATGCTTAGATTTGGTTTTCCTTTAACTCTGTTCTAAATGAGGCCTTCATTCTTCCTCTTTTTGGAACACCTTTGTTGTGGTTAATAAATTAGGCTTGAAGGGAAAATTCAATCTAACACATTCAAACTAAACAAAACAAATCTTGGTATAAAAAGTTACTCATCGCTTCCACTATCCTGCTGAATCAGTTTCTGATAACTATAGGTTCCTTGAAAATATATCCTTAATCTCTTCAAAAATTTGACAATAAAAGTTATTGGCTGAATATGTAATGGTAATTAAGCTTTTAAGATTTCTGCAAGGTATAATTTCTTTAAACTGAAAATCATTAACAAATATGCTAATTGGCTGGTAAAGCCAAAAACTGACTTCAGTATTTAGAAAAAGTGCAACAATTTAATGATGTGGTTGATAGTAACTCATTCTCAGATCTTTGTAATTGTACAAATACAGCCCTGATTTTACCCTGTTCAAAGGTTGACATGGCAAGGATGTTTAACACAATCCGTTATGGGAATCCAAGTTTTGTTTCTAAATGATGTTCAAGGTTCATTCTTCCTCCATTTTACATATTTCAATAGGCCGGACAAATGGTGCATCGCTTTTAATCTCCTACTCCTCATTTTAAATTTAATTAAAAGTGGTGTCATACTATGCAAAGGAAGCAGGAATTGCTGAATTGTGTAAAATGACAACTGTGAGGAAAATTTATCTTTAAATAAATTAAAGATTGTCATAATTTTCTACTTTTATTTTTTTGTATATGTTAGTGAACATCAACATTTGGCAATACAGTTGTGAGGAAAATGTAATATATCAATTATTTTGGTTGTATTCACAAGTTTGTTATGAGGTAAATCCTGAAAAACAATTGGAAATGCTGTAGCATATTGCTGCTAGATGTTGGTATATGGTAAATGCTGCTACATTCACTTACAATATGAGAATAACTTTTTTAAAGTATCTGTATCAGCTCAAAATTTTGGATCATCTATGCTGATGGTGATACTCAAGGAAACCTCTGATATTCAGATTATTCTGATAAGATTCAAATTATTTGTCCCACCTCTAGCTGATGTCAGAATGAGTTTGTGTCTGTGTGGGAACCAGGTCTATTGATCAATTTATTTGATTACCAGCTTGTGCTAGTATGGTTATCAGAATCCTTCTTGTAAACTGAAGACAAATTCATGTTAGGATATAGAAATAGTCTTGATGATTCTGTGATGCTCCTCTGATATACAAGTGGGTTGGTAAATGCTTTCACAAGATATTCAACATAAAATATAAAATGCTTGATAGAATTGAATTTTGTGCATCTCTCCCCTTTTTAGGACTTTCATTCTATAAAGATGTTCTGGATGATTTCATCATTTATGCAGCAGCTTAGTTGAGCAATTCATTTGTGGATTTTACTACTTCCTAATTTTTTCTCATTTTGGTCCAATTATTTTTCATTTATAGTGATAAATATGTTCCATTAAGGACAGTGTCCCCAATAGGAATCCAGGATTTTGAGACCATTTGAGAAATGGGAATTGTTGCTGCTATAGGAAGTGTAAAAGGTCAGGTACATCCTGTTATAAAATGAGACTCGGACGGTCACTCGTTCGCCCGCTATGGGAATTTGAAGAATGGGGGGAGGGAGAAGGGGTATTTTATCATGTTACACCTCCCCCTTGGCACTTTCTTCATGGCACGATGTTGCTATGTCATCTTCTATGTCTATATATTACTGTATAATGATTTCAGGGGTCTAACCTGAACCAAAAATTTGAAAAATATTTTAATTATATTTGTTTGTTTCTTTGTTTTGCTTATACGGAAAACCCCGGAAGTTGGGGTTTCAAAATGCTTCTCCTACAGTTTTTGAGCTATAGTGATGATTTTGATATCATTGGATGCAAAAAGATAAGGGCTTTCCAAAAAATTAAATTGATTTTCAAAATTAATTTTTGTTCTAAAGTTATAACGTCTTAAATCCGCATTTTGTCAAAAAAAAAGTTGCTCTTGAATTTTTTAAATTTTTTCATTTAAAACTGGAAACTTGGGAAAAAGCAATTTAGTTTTTGGAATGTCCACATCTTTCCACATCCAATGATGCCAAAATCATCACTGTAGCTCAAAAACTGTTGGAGAAGCATTTTGAAAACCCCCCAAAATTCCGCTTTCTATGAATATTTAATTTTCTATGAAAAAAATTGCATTTTTTTCATAGAAGACAAACGATTCCTAATTACATTTCCTATCAATATGCCAAATTTCATTGCTCTTTGTTTAATAAAAAAAAGGTCCATATGGGGGATGCTATCGTTGAAATATCAGCTGCTTTCTTGAAAATTTATAAAATTAATTTGCATCCTCATTTTATTTCTATGTAATGACTCTTCCATATGTGTTTCTGTTTTAAAAATTCTCAATTTCAAATCATGTATTTTCTTAGTTTCTGCTAAATAGATGTCAAAAGTGTATTAAATGTAGCTTTTGTAATATTAAAGCTCAGAGTTATGTAGATCTTTTTATGGAACTGAAATATTTTTGATTATATTACAGACCTTTTTTCAGTTCACTGCTGTTGTGTTTTTCAGCACCTACTACTTTCTCCTTCAACTTTTATCTTGTCGAGCTTCTTTCTCAACTTACTATTTTTATGCTTCTTGTGCAAACATTTTTGTCTCGGGCATGCATGTGGAACTTCTATATTTGCATTACAAGCTCAAGGTACGGGCTTCAACGGATGGTAGAATGAAAGTAAGAAAACTCTAGTTTCTTTACTAGTCTCCAAAGTCACTGTAAAGTACACATCAAGGACATCTTTAGATTGGAGAAAAAACTGAGCAAGAGATAGAGCATTAAACTATTTGCTAATCTAAATAATACATTTTACAAGCACAGATCTATCACAAATTCAGACCGGATTTGTAAGACTATCAGTTTAGACTTGCATGCTGGAAAGTTTAACATGTACATGTGAACTATTGCTCAATCAATGCAGGCTAAGTAAATTAAAAGTGGCTCACAATGCATTGAACACAAAGAGGTGGGCTGACAAAAAAAACATTAGGTTGCTCACTACCAACCTAGCTGCAACATAAGCACTAGGCACAGAAGTCTAGTTCAGTAGAATATGGTAGCACCGTGGGTTTAAATAGTTGAGTTTTTAGAGCCTAAGTACACAAGAGAACAGTTTCAGTATTTGAAGGACATGCCTGATAACATCTTACTGCAATGTACTTACAAGGTATGGGGAGCAGTGCTCCACAGAACCTCTATATGGTATTCCGCTGTATAAGAGCTACAGTTCTTAAAAACCACTCTGGTTAGGCTTTACCTGTGAGAAAGATTTATGGAACTGATTAAATGAGTCTACGGGTCACATAAATATAGACTGCAATATTCAAGCTACAGGTGCTGAGGGTGAGCCATCAGACCATTGAGCCCTACTGAGCAACTCATAAATGGGTGCTGGCATGAGTGGGAGTTCACCATGGGGTCAATACCTAATTATGTGATTCCCATTAGCCACGTCAGGCATTCCTTCCCATTACACCAGGCATGGCAGACTGGTATCCCAACCTATTTCACAGACAGGTGTGACAGCTTGTTCAGCCGTAGGACAATCACAGCTTTTACTGGCTATAGAAATAGTGTTTACTTCTTGTATATTAAACCCTGACCTGAATTGTGCACTGATTCCCAAGTACAGAGTTACTAGCATCTGCTTTAGCATCCAGGAGTCACAAGGAACTTGCTCAGAAGCATATTCAGATCTAGATTTAAAAAGACTGGCACACGTGTGACGTGATGTGCAATGCCTCATTTGAAAACTCATTTCCATTCTAGGCTTCCATGCCTACTGACTGGTACAACTTACCCAGCCCAGTTCATGAATAAGAAGCCAACACTGAATCTCCAACACACCACAGTAGTACAAACTTAGAAAGTAGCTAATCTCAACTGAGTTGTGCACCAATCAATCAGTACACAGTTATTAGTGCTAGCCTTGTTATTTACATATCACAAGGAATCAATTCACTGTCTCTCATTTTCACAAACACAATGTTGGTGGCAGTAGCATTTCCATTACAGGCCTTCAATACTGCTGACCACAATAACTTACATAGCCTAGAAATTAATACTGAATTTCTAGCACCCCAATGCAGCATACTTACTGGAAGGAGTGCCAGGAGCTTACACTAGCTTGACTTGCCATAGGTGGTCAATCAATTCCCAGCAACATTATTAAATGTTCTAGGAACTGGTTGTTCACCACTATAGATATTCAAATAAAAACAAAAGACACAGTATTGCTGATCAAGAACACTTGAAAATGTCAAAATGGGCTGCAATATTCTAACACAGTTACACTAAGCCACCACAACTTGAAATTGTCTTAGGAGAACGTCACAGCCCGGTCACTTCACGAAAGAGCAGGCTGCGCCAGCCTTGCGGACAAGTGTGGATTGCTAGTGGTAATGTTGCCAAAAAGGGTGTTCCAATTCTCGCGTTTGTAAAGCTCGATAGTTTTGCAATACCTTTATCTCCATGCTAAATGCTACCTTCCTCTCTTTGGATTGCCTTTGTTGTGGATAGAGAGGCTTAAACTAACACCTAATCTAATGTTGCTAAGTACACTATTTTTCCCCATTATTCTTAGTTATTGTACTTTTTGTTGAGCATTGAATTTTCTTTCTTGGGAATAATAATGTTGAAGTCAGGTATATTTGTTCTGTTTCAATATTCCAAGTATGAATTGTTGTTGATGGCTGAATTTTTCCTCAGCGCAACCCTTCAAAGAAGGCCAAGAGTGATAGTGGCAACAGCAAGCAAGGTGGCTACAGCAGGGCCCCCAAGTCCAATGATGATGGGTCGGTCTACTGGGACCTGGGAGCCAGGAAGCGAATCACCGTACGAGACTTCAAAGGCAGCACCTACGTTGACATCAGGGAGTTCTATGAAAAGGATGGCAAAACTCTCCCTGGCAAGAAAGGTGTGTTGAGTGTAGATAATAGTGTGTATTGTTCTCTCACATCCCCTCAGGGGGATACAACTATTGTAGCTACGGGAATTAACGCTCCCAGGGGGACACTGTGAGGGCCCGAGCTAAAGGTTAGGTAGGCTTTCTTTTTGTTAAAATAACATAGGTTTTTGTTTCGTCACGGACCAACTTTTTTTCGGTTCGCTGCTGTCCTGTTTTTTCAACACCTACTACTTTCTTCTTTAACTTTGATCTTGTTTCATGAACTTCTTCTTCATCTTACTCTTTCTATGCCCTTTCTGCATAGATTCCACGTTCCCTTAACTCCATACTAAATGGTGCCTTCTTCCTTCCTCTCTTAGGATCTCATTTGTTGAGGATAGGGAGGCTTAAAATAACTAATAATCTAATCTGTTCTCTCACATTTTGTTAGATTCATTTCTTGAAATGAGTCTTTAGTTAGGTTATGAGAGTGCAGCCGAATTTTGGTTTCATTGTTTCCTCAATTTTCTGTGCTGGCAAAAGTTGGTGTCTAAATTTCAATGAGAAAAAAAGGAAATGAGATATGAGTTCCCGACCTCGGTTAAAGCGGTCTTTTTTGTTGAAGTGGGATGAACGAATGAACACGATTTTTGTTTTGTTGGAGACCATTTTTCTTACGGTTCACTACAGGGCTATTTTCCAGGACCTCTGATTTTTTCAAATTTAATCTTATTTCAGAACCTTCTTTCTCAGCTTGCGGTTCAAATACACAGTTAATCTTGTGTGGGAACCCACCTTGTGCATAGATCTCTTAACTCTGTACTAAATGGTGCTTTCATCTTTCCTCTCATTGTAATATTTTTGTTGTAGTTAGGGGGGGGCGGAAACTGACTTATGATCTAATCTTTTATTGTGCCTGGTTGAGCTGTTCCCATGACCAGTCTCTAAATTTTGAGCTTGATATTTGAAGAAGTTTTCTTATTACACTGTATCGTGTCTGATTCAACTGCTTCAATGGCCGGTGTCTAAATTTACACCGTAATACATGAGGATGCTTGCTTGCGTCCTAGTTTTGTGTCTGGTTTAAATCCTCTAACGACCTTTGTCTAAATTAATTCCGTAATATGTAGGCATTTATTACATTGTATTATATCAGGTTGCTTTAGCTGTTGGCCATTGTCTTCAATAGTAACTTGCAGTTCTATGTGGTCATAACACCTGTGCTGAGAAGCTAGCTAAGTGTATCCTATTTCGACAGGCATCTCCTTGAAGGCTGGAGATTGGGGTCTCCTCAAGGACATGATGGACGACATCGACAATGCTCTTCGTAGTCGTTAAGCTTTTTTCTTAACTGTGATGACCAGTTTGGTCGAGGATTTGTTGTTATTTTCGTATGTTCTGGAGAGGTAATATTTTTGTGATACTCTTATATCTTCCCTATTAGGTGCTTAGTTTTTACCTCTTCAGTTTTCCAGTGCTTTAACTAAAAATTTGTTTTCTTCAAACGCTGCACAATAGAGGTGATTGTGACCTTAAAATGTTGGTAGCAAGTTCTTTTTTTGTTGAGAAACGTCCGTGTAAATGAAAATTTCCCACTGAAAGTAAGCCAAGGTAACTTTTGATCGTTATTTTGAAGGCATCCTGTCATACAATCACACCAGCTAATGTTTGTATTTTTGTTTAACGTTACAAAAACATTTTCTGGGCTGGCATGTCACCATGTTAGTGAAATTTTTTTCTGAATCTCTTACTCTATCGATTGACAGTGTGAGGTTTTCTTGGTGTAAGTAAATTTTATGAAAGGAACTTAATTTTCTACAACTGCTAATTACTGGTGGGCTCCAATAGATCTCTGCATGGCACTGTGACATGCATTAGTTTAACGGTTGCCAACATCTAGTCGGTGTTATGTGAAACTTAATGTTTGTTCTTCACTTGTTTCGGATGTGTCTTGGTATGGATATTTTCTGAGATCAATTGCATCTCTTTTTGGTCTTCCTTTTTGCTTTCTGCGAGTATGAATGATATTACTAGTGTTGTATTTCATTTCTGACTGAAGAATCATTAAATTGCAATGAGTTTTTCATGCTCAGAAATTGGCATGATTTTTCACTTTCCTTCATCGCTAATTTTAACTTCGTGTGTTTTACTAAACGGTAATTATATTTTGGGCATTTAATTTCGCATTACTTATGCTTGTTTAGGTGTAATAGGAGTGACGTTTAGGAGCAATTGGCGTCACAAAATGAATGTACGGGCTAAAATACTCCGAGGAAAAAAGGTTTGTCAGTTTTTTTCATGAGCGCTCAAAATAAATTCAGGGTCTTAATCAGGTTTTTACCTTTAACCTTGAAGTGCTGATTTTTTCCTTTTTAAGTATTGTGTAACTTGCAATGGAAAATATGCTACATGGCACAAGTTTTTCAACGAAACATAGCACAGAAACCTTGTGAATTATTTGTAAAGCCCTTCAAAAATGAAGATGATCCTTATAGAGTAGCATTAACAGCACCTGAACAAGTTTCGTTTCCAGTGCTACCTATCACGGTGGTTGCGCTCACTTCATTCAGCAGGTCGTTTTCATTAAGGAAAAGGCCCAGCGTTTGAATTTACTGAATTTAAGCAGGGGCTACTCGCATCTGCCCTCGAGTTTTCTGCTGTCAATGCAGTACGTGCTGCTGGAGAGATCGGTGTTCTGCTTACCCTCTACCGCTCCCAAGTTTCCCACATGATACATTCAACGATGCTCGTATGTTTTATTTCTTGTCGAGTAGATGCTCTTGAAGTTCACTGCCACCCCTCAGGGGAACACAACTATTGTATGTAGGAATTAGCACTCACAGGGGGAAAATGTGAGGGCTCGAGCTGAGAGTTGGGTAGGCTTTCTTTTTGTTGAAATAAAATGGTTTTTGTTATATCAAGGACCACCTTTCTTACGGTTCACGGCTGTCCTGTTTTAAAGCACCTGCTATTTTCTTCTTCAAATTTGATCTTGTTTCACATTTTTTTTTCTCAACTTACTTTTTCTGCGCCCTTTCTGCATAGTGTCCGCGTTCACTCGACTCCATAGTAAATGGTGCCCTCTTCCTTCCTCTCTTTGGATCGTCTTTGTTACGGATACGGAGGCTTAAATAAACTAATGATCTAATCTGAAGTTCACTGCCGAGTGGCAGGTCCGTCTTTAATATAATGCAGGACACAACCTGATGCTGGAGCAAGTCTAATAACAGATTACTATTATACGAGTAGGAAATTTAGACAGTTAAGGGCTAATTTCTGTGTCCAGCTCACACTGTTAGCTGGCTGTTCAGGGGGATACTACTATTTTATCTACGGAAAATTGGCGCTCCCAAGGGAAAATGTTTGAGGTCCCTAGTTGTCAGTTGAGTAGGCTTTCGTTTTGTTGAAATAAACTATACTTTTGTTTAGGACCATCTGTTTACGGTTCTCTGCTCTTTTGTTGACTTTCATGAACAACTTTCATCTTGTTTCGTAGCCTTCCTTACTGTTTTAAGCGCAGGAGATCTTGTGTGGCAACACACTTTGTGCATAGATTTCGCGCACCCTTAACTCCATCCTAATGGAGCCTTTATGTTTCCTCTTTGGAATGCTCGTATTGCGGTTAGGGAGGCTTAAACTAAAATATCGAACGCTATTCGCTAAAGATTACGAAGTACTTATGTAGGTCTACAATCTGGTCACTAATCACTGTGAGTTACTGCTGGAGCCATTGCGGCTATGGAGGCGTTTGAAATCCCGCATTGTTGTGGCTTAAAATGTGAACTTGAGGTGCAGGTGGTGCATTGAAGGTACTCGTAGGCTTAGCTCGATATTGAAATGGGAGTAAAAGCATGTTCAGCGAAAGATAAATTTCAGGATGGCAAAAATTCGCTGCGCTCCAGGTAAATCTAGTGCGTGTTTGCATAATGTTTGAAAGATTCATTTACCCCAAACGAGTTCTTTTTAACAAAAATTCACGAACATAGAATGTACGTCCAATTTTTTCTTGACCGCTGGCAAGAGGAAGTATCGTGATTAGCAAGCATAAACATGATTATTGCATTCCGTTATGAAGTAATCAGTCTCGTCCAGCATGATGGCAAGGGAATACTTGTTTGGTGTGCTAAGCTTCCTCTTACGAAAGGTTTAATTTTTAGTGACCTTTGTGCGGTAGAAAAGAAACACGCTTTCTTATTTGGACATCCCCTCTGAGTTTAAGATAAACAGTAGGCTTAAGCTCATTTTACACCTGCGGTGTGGAGCGTCGGTGTGGAGCGACGGTGAACTTGCTAGAGCTCCTCCCACGAGAGGATTGAGCGTCAGTGCACACTGACATGCTTTTACATTGCGCTCAACACGACGCTCCTTCCTCAGAGACAGCAATCGTCAGTATTGCTCTTGCAATACTGACAGAATACTTGGCAGAACAATCTGCAGAATATTTACAGAATAATTTGCAGAAGTAAAAATCTAATATTCTAAAAAACTTTAATACTACCCAATTACCTTCAAAAAACACTGTAAATGGAAAGAAAAAATAAATACCTATTACTAATTTGTAGGTGTACTTTTTTACTTTTTCCTTTTGTTTGAATATTCTTCTACTGACACCTGCCGAATGTTTTCCGTGTATTTGAAGTACTTCTCTTGAGAGCAATGTACATTGTGCAATTTAATTACACTGAAATTAATTTTACGTTTACATACGCAGTGTATTTTTCTTTGATTTTTTGAATAGTGAGAGCTGTCTCCTATCTTGGCCTTGTGCGCACCTCCAACCCCAAGCGCCTCGGAGGCTTTATAAGCCTCTGACATCTGAGTCATGTCGCTTTCGATCTCGAACCTCCTTAAAGTAAACACCTCTAAAACGTCTCCGACTTTGACTCTCCGAAAGTAATCACCACGACGGAACACCAACCACGGCACATTGGTGGCCATACAGGACGGACCACGACAGAATCCACTAATCAGCTAAA